>JAPEBW010001834.1:0-18357 GCA_027405785.1 Ophiocordyceps robertsii | reverse complement strand
GCGGGCCGAGTTGTTGTATGCGCTCTCGAGGGGCGTCACGTTGTCGCCCGTGTTGCCGATGAAGAGGATGGGAAAGGCCGTGTCGGCCTGGATGTCGTCTGTCGGCAGTGGCGTCGCCGTAGAAACGAGGCCCTCGTCGTCAGCGCAAGCCACCTCATCGCTCCCCAGGCACACGGGAACGCTCTCTCACCCGTGCTGAACCGCCAGCGGGCCTCGACAGAGCGCCCGGCATAGCCCACGCCGAAATCGGCATTCACCGCGCCCAGCCAGCGACTGCTCCGGGTGAGGCGGTCGACAAAGGCCTCAAAGTCGTCGAGCGAGCGCGGCCCCGTCGAGTCCGAGGCGAGAATGGCGGAAAAGGCATCCGGCTCGACGGCCACCTCGCGCGGCACGGCAGCCGGCGTGTCGGGCAACGAGCACACGGGGCTCGGCGGCGGCGGCGGCTGGCCGGCAGCGGCGACGGCGCGCAGCACGTCGTAGAAGCGCGGCCCGTCGCCGGCCTCGAGCGCGGCGTACCCGCGCGCCATGAGCTTGAAGGAGAAGACGGGCGCGTAGGCGGCGACGCGCGTCAGGCGCTGCAGCCTCGTGTAGGTGACGCGCTGCGGCATGTCGGGCCCGGCCTCGCGACACCACGCGGGGATCAGCACCGGCCGCTTCTTGAGGCTGGCGAGGAGGCGCGCGCGTCGCTGCTCGATGGCGGCCGCGCTCGGGGCCCAGAGCGCGCACGCCTTGGGCCCCGCGGCGTGGCACGCGCTGTCGAAGGCGTCGAGGATGCTGTCGGCGTCGCCGAGGAAGCTGCGCAGGCCGTCGCCGAAATACTCTGCGTAATCGACGTTGCCTAGCACACGCGCATATCAGAGCCCTGACCCAACGCGAAAGGGGAGGGAGGCGTCCGGAGCACCGCCGCTCCTCACCGTCGCTCACGAGCCGCTCCACGCGGTCCGGAAACAGCCCCGCGAACGCGCCCCCCAGCGCGGTGCCGTAGCTGATGCCCCAGTAGCGCAGCCGGGCATGTCCCGTCTGGTCGAGGATCTCGAGCATGTCCCGTGCGTGGTGCGGCGTGCTGAGGTGCTGCAGGAGCCCGGTCCCGTTGAGCGCCGCCTCGCAGGTGCCGGCCAGGGCGACGGACCGCGAGAAGGCATCGTATACCAGCCCTTCCCGTTCGTCGACGACGCCCGTGTCCTGCAGCTCCCACGTCTGTCTCCTCAGCGCGTTGCCCCAGCACTCGACGCGGGGGGTGGAAAGGCCGACTGCGGGAGGTCCAAAGTCAGGCACGGGAGGCTCAGCGTGGTGGGTGAACAAGGGCTCGGCATCCGTCATTACCGCCTCGCGGGTCCCACGAGATTATGTCCTGTCCCCCACTCAGCTCCGCGTGTCCCGCCCGGCCACGAGGCCCCGTGTCTCGCTCACCTGGTTATCCCCGACAATGGTCTGCAAGGCGCGCCCAAGCGTTTTCAAGAAGCTAACGCCCGACCCGCCCGGTCCCTGGGAGCAGACGCATCAGCACGAGCCTGCCATGACGAGACGGCGGAACATCCTGCCGGGTTGACCAGAGAGGGAGACGGACGCCTGGGTTCACAAAGACGGGCGGCAGCGGCTTCTCTTTCGACCTGGCCGGCAGCTTCATCACGCCGAGGGTGACTCGTTCGCTATTCAACTCGTCCTGCCAGTCCAGGGGCACCTGCGCAGGCCCCGTGAGCCACGAGGACATCAAGGAGCGAGTCGTATGCACCGCCGTGGCCTACATCTAGCCTGGCGCACTCAAAGGCGCCCTCGTAACACTTGTGCCATCGCAGCGAGTGGTCCGGCTGGAGCTGCTCCCACGAGTCAGCACGACAGTCGACACGGTCGGCGCCCGGGGAGTCTTGACGTTGGTCCAGTTCCAGGATGTAGGCGCCTGGGAGCCTTTGCTGTGCCCAGAGACGTTGATCTGCCAGGGGTGAAGCCTGTCACAGACGCTGACGGTGGCTATCAGCCCGAGGATCGCGACGAGCGGTGCCCTGATGCTACGGCTCAGCACATTGGTCTGCCGCTGCGACTGCGTTCCCCGCCACGCGCTTTTCTCAGACATGGCCGAAGGGGTCGCCTCGAAAGACGTAAGCTGGGAATGTTGCAACACCTGGGCCGCGGGGTAAGTCGAGGTGGAGCGGATGTGGAATTCGTGTCGGTCTGCCGCGACAAGAAGCAGACTGCTAGGTTTTCGGTTGGGCTTTATAAACAGGCATGCCGAGGAGATAAGAGCAGCAGTTGCAGCGGCCCAAGGAACCGCATGCCTTGTCGTCACTTCACCTCCGAACCCCCGTCCCACACCGCCCATCCTCGCCAGTCTCTCCAGACCCCGCATGCGCCACACGGACACGTCGTGTTTGAGAAAAGATGCGAGGGAATCCCGTCAGCGGCCTCTCATTGTGCCCGACAGCGAGCTAGACATCCTCGGCCCGAACCTCGAGAGGGTGTTGGTACCGTGGTGGTCGACTAGGTGCGTTGATAGCATGCGGGGGAAGAAGCATTAGGCCGTGGGACACGTACGCGGCGTGCTGCATGCGTAGCGGCTAATCTGCCGTGAACGGGGAGGCATGCCCTGAGGAGTCGTCATCACGGGGGCCATGAGAAGGTGGTTTGCACTCGGGCAGGGGGTCGCGAGCTGTCGTCGCGCCGGATGCCTGTCCGGGCGAGGCTCAGACCCCTGGTGCCTCGCGGCCGTCGAATCCTCTCTGTCGATGATTCCCATGGCCCATGGGCAGTGAGACGTTGGGTCAAGTTCTGTCAAGACGCCGGGTCATTCCACTCCGATCCCGCTCCGATCCCACTCCGAAGACCCCACAGATACCCGTTCCTTCGAGCCGTCAAGTCGGCAGCGGAACAACCATCCCCCGGCACATCTCCCTCCTCTGGCCGTCGCAAAAATTCCCATCCGCCGTCGACAGAGAAGAAGTCATCACCAGCAACCCAAACCCCTTTGCAACCCACACCAACCATGGCCTCGGTCTTTGCATGGGGCGCAGGCGCCGCCGCCGCCGCCTTTCTGGTCCGTTCCCTCCGCCGTCTCGACCCTCGCACCCTCCCGCAACGACTAACGTAGACGACGCACATTTGCAGGGCCGCGCCGGCCTCGTCGCATGGCGGCGCTCCCGTGGTGGCGTCGGCGCCATGGGCAAGGCCTTTTACAAGGGCGGGTTCGAGCCCAAGATGAACAAGAAGGAGGCCTCCCTCATCCTGTCGCTCAAGTAAGCGTACCCAGTCGGCCTAGACGACGACGACGACGACGACGACGACGACGACGACGACGACCAAGAACCCTCCCCTTGCTGACACCGACAGTGAACGCGCCATCACCAAGGAAAAGGTCCGCAAGGCTCACCGCGCCCTCATGCTGCTTAACCACCCCGACCGCGGTGGCAGTCCCTACCTCGCCACAAAGGTCAACGAGGCCAAGGAGTTTTTGGACAAGCAATCCTGAGTCTACGCCCGCCGTCGCCAGCCAAGCTTCTTCTGCCTGTGCACCTACTGCGATGCGCTCGCGATTCAAGACAGCTCCTCGATACGACCTGACTGCTCGAGATTCACGCTCCATCGAATAGAATGGGCGGCTTGGTCGTGCATGTCTCCTGTACAACATGTCTTTGCATAGCGATGGCGTTTATTGGCTTCATTTGGGGGCTAGCTAGAGCAACAGGGCCAAAACTGGCCATGGTCTGCCACATGACATCCCATAAATACAAGGGCCCTCCGAGGCGCCCGCTCTCTCCTCGATTTCGATTGCCTCCCCGCCGTCGAGTCGCCTTTACAGGCCCTCACTCATTCAGTCCAAAGGGCAGGCACGTATTCTTCACCTCTGTCTTTGGCCTCGTCCTTGCGCACTTGTTCCACGGCGAGGCCAATCATCCCGCGCATGGTAAAGACGGCGTCGTTGCCAGCGTTGTGCAGGTTTGCCGATGCGATGCCGAGGTCGGAGAGCACCGAGTGCAGCCCTCTGCCCGCGTCGCAGCCACGCCATGCCTGGTGTAGCTCTTTGGTATCAATCTCGCCCGTCATGCCCGGCAGATCGTGGACCTCAAGGCCAATGCTGGAAAGATAGCGGATATCTTGCCTCGCGTCGTGAGCAACGAAAACGAGATCCCTCTGCCCACCGATATATGGCTCCAGAATCGACGTGATGGCACCGGCCAGTTCTTTCTCCGACGGAAACGTGCTCACGCTACGGGCTCTTCGTCAGCACCCATGCGAGAAATCAGGAGCATCATCAGTCTCACCCAAAGTCAAAGGCCCAAGGACAGCCCATGATATATCGATGGTTCGTCACGTCAGAGTACTCTTTGGTGCGAAGGTGGTAGGCCTTGATGAACTGCCACCAGTTGGATCCACCCGGGCCTGGCGGGTTTCTGCCAATGTCGTTGGGATCGAGAATGGCGATCCCGACTTCGGAAACGGAATGAGGCGCTACCTCGAGTGCCTCGAGGTCCATGCCGACAAAGACAGCTCGAGTATTGTTGCTGGCTTCTCGGAGGCCAAGAAGAGTCTGCGCCTGCTCCATCATCCCCTGCCGGTTCATCGCTCTCCGGCTCGCTCGCTCCTGTGCCTTGCGCTTCTTGTCGGGATTGCTTGGCACCGAAGTCATCTTCTCAAGTGCAATGACGAATGCGTGTTGTTGCGCCTTGGATGCATCGTTGAATGCCTGAATGTCGGCGTCCGAGATGGCAGGCCGCGGGGCACGCGCCAGGCCCCTATCGTTGTTCGAGTGCGTCAGATATCGAGGCTTGGGGACGCCTCCGTTGCCAAATTTGAAAGAGAACCTGGCGCTGTTCACCCCAAGCGGAATCGTCAGCGCCGTGGAGAGCGCTTGGTTGATTTCGGCAAGGAAGCTTTCGAACTGGGTCGTCGGGACCAGCAAATGCGCGGGTTCCTGGGGCTTCCGGGGGTCGTGCAGGTAGAAACTGGCCGAGTCAGCAAGGCGTCCATGCAGGTTCCTCTAGACATTTCTCACAAGTCCCAGCTGTTGTCCTCGAGGATGGTGTCGAAGAAGGGCCGAGCCTTGCAGCCTGTTAGCTCCAGAACGGCCCGTCCAGGGTTTGCTTTGCACGTCGTACGCGAGGCTTGTTTGCTTTGCCAACGAACGTGGACGGGTAGGCAACGAGTGTCTTCCAAGGGCAAAAGGCAACGTCGTCGCCCACTGTATCGCCGACGCGGAGCGCGGAGCAGTCAAGCCTGACGCCGACTTGGGCCGCTTCCCGGACGACGGGGGTGGGAGCCATGTTTGCTCGCTTGGCTGGCGGGTCTCCGTACCAGGCGTTGCTTGTCGTAATGGGGCACTCTTCCTTTGTCTGCCACGTCTCCCAGCTCGGCTCATCCTTGTTCTCCATGGCGGCCGTCCCTCGACCTTCCTCGACCATGTCTGAGGGATCGCAAAGACCGACTTTCTGGCCCAGGATGTCCTGCAATAGCGCCAGCTGCGCGGCCAAGTCGCTGTCAGACATGTCGCGGCGAGGATAAAGGCGAGGCAGCAGAAAGCGTGGGGGATGCAAACTCGGGTTGGGTGACTGAGGTTGGAGCGGGCGGAAATGGTAGAGGGCCCGAATTTGTCTACTTTTTACCTGCCATGGACATCCGTACCTCAGGCCACAACTTCTCTGTCCCCGAGCGCCAGCGCAAACGCGTCCCGGGGCGGCTACAGAGGCTTCGTTGCCCTTTCAACTACACGAACCCCCTACTTTGTCTTGCATTTGCGCGCAAGCCGTACATGAAGCCATATAAGCACAACATTGTGTCAGTGCACAGAGAAACGCAGGTCGCTCATCTCGACGTGTAAAACTGTTGGCAACGTCAGCAACTCATCGATACACTTGGCCAGAGAGCTCACCTCTTCCGCCTGCTCAGGCGAGACATCAGACACCTCTGACTGGTCCTTGTCTATCAGACCGAGCCTCGACCACCGTACCGTGAACCAAAAGTCTCTCCGGTCCCCGCCGAGCGCCCCGGACAGCAACCCCTTCTTCAAGTCGCGTACAAACGAGTTGTACACTCCTGGCTCTTCCAGGTTCGTCAACTCGTCCCGCATCACACCGATGCACTCTACCGCCTGGGCGTACTTGCTGTCGCCGAAACTGTCCGTGACGAGCGACCGCACCACCGTGCCCATCTGCTTCGCCGCGTCTTCAATCTCGCTAACCTCCTCGGTGGAGGCCAGCGCCCGTTTGAAGTCTGGGATAGGGTTTTCTCGAGATACTTGGCCCTTGGTCTCCTCACTGAGCAGCGCGTCGACATCCAGCCCCGAGATGGGCTTGACCGTCTCTCTACGGCGTCGGCCTTTGGCTTTCGGTGGGACTTGCGCGACGTCAGCATGGGAACAGTCCAAATAACAGAACGCTTCTCCTCTCACCTTTCTTGACCTCGGCCACCCCGATCAGGGCATCTATCCTGCTCTGCACCCGCTCTACAAGATCCCTGGGCGGGGACGAGTATCGTAGCAGGATGGCCGGGGTTTCGGGAACCGGCTTCTCGGGATGCACGGCACGCATCCTAACTGCGTGGTTGATGCGGTGGATGGACGGGTTGTAAGTTTGGCCGACCGGTGCGTACTCTGCAGAGCCCCTAACGAGAGTTAGATGGACACCATCAACAGCGATTTGCACGTACGATTCCCCGTCTATGCCATATGTGGAGAGGTCCATGGCATCCACGTAGTCGCTCATGGCCTCGTTCAACTCATCCGAAGGCAACAGGCGGTGCTTGGTGAGCGTTTGTCCACTGACCGTCACGACCCTGTCAAGCGGCGGAAACCGATAGCTACGGAGGTCTTCTGCGAATGGTAGAGGCACGTCGTACAGGCACTCCAAGCCGGGCTCAATGTGCGGTGCCAACAGCACGAGCAACGGCTCCTTTCCATCTTTGATGACGAGGCGAGCGACGGCGAGCGACTCCAATTCCATGAGCGCCCAGACGAGAGAAGACATTGCTAGCTCCGACTTGGCGTCGTTTCGTCGCGCATGGGTGATGCAAGCTTCGCCCATGCTGAGAAAGGGCTCATACTGGTGCAGGGTCAGTGCCATCCTTGTGACGAGGTACCAAACGCCTCACCTTGTCGCATGGAATGAACCCGATGATGGCGAATGACTTTTGCGTCTCGAGCTTGGTGATGTTGTGCTCCGACTCGCTGATGTGCACTGCCGTCCTCCCGTATACGTAACCCTTGGCGAGCGTCTCGAACTCGACATCACGCTTGCCGCCGGGAGCGTCAGGATCGTTGACCTTGTATGCCCGAGCTTGTTTGACCGCGGAGAACAAGGGCCCATCCGTGGCATCGTCGTCGAGCGTCTGGGTCGATTGGGTGCCCGTAGCCTGCTCCGACTTGAAGACCACGGTGCTGGCAGCCAAGGGCCGCGCAAGATGCGTCTCAAAGTATCTCTCCACGCTGATGTTGACCGCCGAAGGGAGCTTTTCGGGATCCCCGAGAATGAGGGGACCGTCGTAGGTCTTGAAAGGCTTGACGGCCTTTACTCTGGGCGTGTCGAGCTCATCGATGGCCTCGGCCATGGTAGCAAAGATGGCACCTTCGCACGCATCGGCCAATTTTCTCAGCGTCGCTTCATTCGCGGCCTGTCAGGCACCCTCAGTACCATAACTTGGAGTGAGCTCATCTGGGCTACATACCTTGGTCGGCGGCTTGTCCTCCTCCTTGAAGCCATACTCTGCATCGTCAAAGTCCACGCCCCTTGACTGTCAGCGGATCAGAGCAGCCCCGAGGCGAACGGGACTTACAGTATGGTCAACTGAATCATGGAATCGTTCATTTTCATGGCTATATCGCCAATGTCATCGCCATCCAGGTCCCCCTGACCATCGGTGACGAGAACGATCTTGCGGATCCACTTGAGTTTCTTGGTGAACGTGTCAATCATATCGACGGCCACAACAATGGCCGATACCGCGTCACCCGACCCAACACTACTCGGCACGATGCATGTCCGGAGAGGCCTGAGGTTCGACATTGTCATCTGACCGAGCTCTTGCAAGACTGAGATGTTGTCGTATCCGTCATCTTGCTGCAGCTTGTTATTTGTTTCGTCCGTCCTCAGGCCGACGATGCCCACGCACAAGGTCTTGCGGTTTGCGGCCACAATGTCGGTGATTTTTTCCCACACATAGCGCATGCTCCAGTCCAGGTTCGTCTCATTGCGACCGCCATTCGTCTTGCCCATGGACGCGCCAAGGTCCAGGACGAAGACTGTTGCCTCCTTGTCCGCCATGTTGAGCAGTCCAAAGACCACTGGCCGGGGCAGAGCTGGTAATATTCAGTGAAAATGCCCCGATCTCATTCTGGCGGACCAGGCGGTGGTGCCAAAGAGCGGGCGAGTCAGTTTTCACGATGCTGACCGAGACAGGCAGAAGCCGGTGAGGAGACTTTTGTTGGTGACGGCTTTACGCGCGTCGGTCGCGAAGCCACGTGACTAGGCAGCTGCTCCGGGTGACCTCATCACTGTAGCGCAGCTCCGCAGAGCCCGCTCTCCCTCGCTTCATGCTTCTGCTCAACCACCCTCGGGCACGCACATGAACAAGATGGCCGACTCAATCATCTTTTCCGTGGCTCCGTACCACATCATTTCGTACGTGTACTGACTCTGGAGATGCACTCAACTCATCTGACTGGGCTTTAGTTACGGGACCTTGCTGGGGACCTCGTTCTTCCACGTCCGTGCTCGCCATGTGCTGCCTCGCGCGGGCCCGAGAGATGCTAATGCGTTGTTTCAAAGTCATTCGTCAACGGCCCCGTCATGTACAAGACCATCGACAGACCGGCCTTCTCTGCCGCTCAAAGGGGCCTCTTCCCCGTCTACTTTGGCATGCAGACCATCCTCCCAGCAGTCCTCGCCTTGACCTTTCCGGGGAACGCGCTAGCCGGCGTCCCATCGAGCATCTCCGGTCTATTGGACGGGTCCAGTCGATGGAGCTCGCTCGCCCCCATAGCCACCATGTTTCTGGGCGGTCTGACAAACCTTGTTGTGCTGCTGCCCGCCACCGTCAAGGTCATGGAGGAGCGCCGAGGGCAAGGTAAACTTGTTCTTCGCCCAAGCATAGTCTTGACACGAGAGCTAATAGCGGTGGTAGTCAAACGAGATGGGAAGGAATGGTACGAAGAGGGACCCCACTCGGAAGAGATGCGTGCTCTGAACAAGCGATTCGGGATGCTGCATGGCATCTCTTCCCTCATCAACCTTGCGACACTCGTCTCGGCCCTTGCCTACGGCTTTACCCTGGGAGCCCGCGTGCAGACCATTGCGGATAGGCTCGCTTAAGTGCGCGCAGCACGTTTGCACAGACTTTGTTTGATCTTTACATTGGCAGGCCTTTTGGGCTCGTACACCCAAGCTGGCCGACCTTGTCCCCTTGTGAGAAGCCGGCCATGGCTGTTTCTTTCCTAAACTCCTGGTACCGACCACCTACCACCGACCACGCCCATGCCGTTCATGTTTTGTCTTGGCGAAGCTCATGCGATGGGCATGGCCAAGTGCCTCGTTGTCGCACCGAGCCGGCCTCTAACCCCTCAGGGAGCGAATCGTCATTGCCGCATACTTGTCGAGGACATGGGTCATCTCGAACAACCCTTTCTTTGCTTCCTTTCCGGAGTACCGGGCAAACTTGTCTTGGGCGCGCAGATGATTCGTTCCCGACTCGGATCTGTCCTTGGAAGCCTGGTGAGCAAGGTTATTCTTGGATTTATCGCTGCTGTAAGCCTCGGTGGCTTCCGAGTTGGCCGACGCAGCCCCGTTGGGAATGCAGGAAGCCATGGGATATTGCGAATATGACGAGACTGAAGTCTGCAATCCAATAGAAGTGCAAATGACAAGAGATGCCCACGAGTCAAGTCGAGGACCAAACGACACGACTGTGGCGTGAGGACAGTGACGGCCACCCTCTGGATATCAAATAGATGCAGTCCCTTCTGCTGTTTGCTGGGAGTCCTTCCTTTCCTTTGATTGGATCGAAAACGAGAAGAGTCAATAACAAGGGCGAATCGAGACGCAAAACACATGTCGCATGGAATCTCGCACTCTTAAGCAAACAGCCAGACTGCCCTCCGCCATGCGTGGTTGGACGGCGGAATCGGGGGCATGCTTTCTCGCAACGACGGTAAGCTGCCGGTGGGACGAAACCTTGACCGTGATGACCCATGACTAATCAGTCATCATGCCGTCCTCCGAAAGACGGCGCTCGTGAAGCTGCTGACCGGCGGTCTGGCATCTCGGAGCATCGATGCGCACCTAGGGAGAACGACGACATGGCCGCTCCACCCAAGTGTCTCACCGGCGACGGCGCCGCGATAAACGACTTCATCGACAAGTTTGACGTGAGTACTCGGCCCGCCCGCACGCCGTGGGACCTGCGCGCGCGCTCACACTCAAAACTACAGACATTCCTGTTCGACTGCGATGGCGAGTCCCCGCCCGTCCCGTCGCTTTGCCGAGTGCGACTGACGAGAGGCAGGCGTCCTGTGGTCGGGCGATCATGTATTTGAGGGTGTCCCCGAGACGCTGGAGCTCCTCCGCTCAAAAGGTTAAACCGCTCACACCACCGCCATGACGTCTGACGCACACTCACCCGTTCAAGGCAAGAGAATCGTCTTTGTAACCAACAACTCGACAAAGTCCCGCCAAGAGTACGTCAAGAAGCTCAACAGCCTCAACATCCCGAGTGACGTCGAGGACGTCTTCGGCTCCGCCTACTCCTCCGCCGTCTACATCTCCCGCATCCTCAAGCTGCCCCCCGGCAAGAACAAGGTCTTTGTCATCGGCGAGGCCGGCGTCGAGGCCGAGCTGGTCTCCGAGGGCGTGCCCTTTGTCGGCGGCACCGACCAGAAACTGCGCAGAGACATTACCCCGGCCGACTTTGAGGGCATCGCCGACGGCTCGCTCCTGGATCCGGAAGTCGGCGTCGTCTTGTGCGGGCTCGACTTCCACATCAACTACCTGAAGCTGGCGTATGGTCTGCACTATCTCCGGCGCGGGGCCAAGTTCCTGGCCACCAACATTGACTCGACCCTCCCCATGCACCACGACATCTTCCTCGGGGCGGGCTCTGTCATGGTACCCCTCGCCAACGCGTCCGGCCAGAAGCCGCTCGAACTCGGCAAGCCGAGCCAGGCAATGATGGATGCAATTGAGGGCAAGTTCCAGCTCGTGCGCTCCAGGACGTGTATGGTTGGCGACAGACTCAACACGGACATCAAGTTTGGCATTGAAGGCAAGCTGGGCGGGACTCTTCACGTGCAAACCGGAGTGGACAAGAAAGAGGACTGGGAAAGGGCAGACGCCATCGCCGTGCCTTCCTATTACGCCGAAAAGCTGAGCGATCTGAGACATGCTGTATTGGAGAATTGAGTCAACACTAGACGATGATAGATGCTAGACTTGTATAGACGGTACCATGACCTGCACGCATGCTCGCTCTCGCGCTTCGCTCGCCTATAAGCCAATCCATTGAGCAGCCGCCGCACATCCCCGAGATGCGCATCCATGGAGCAATGCTTCGTCTACTTTTCCTTTTGCTTTCCCAGGTCGCTTGCTTTGATGACCTTTGGCTTTCGGGATGGTGTCATGTAGCCCCCAAGGGAAGTTGGGATGAACATGCCGACCTGCTTCTGGTACTCTTTGTATTCCGGATACTTGCCGGCCGTAATCAGCTCCGTCAGCCAGGTAGAGCCCTGGAAGAGAAGAACCAGGCTACCAGAGCCGATGAGTGTCCAGTTGTACAGAGAGTTGCTAGCGTAGCAGCTCCATTGGTACAACACAAGCCAGATGGCCTGCTCTGCGAAGAAGTTGGGATGCCTGCTGTAGGCCCAAAGGCCCGAGGTGAGGAATCCTCGATCGAGGTCTGCCTGGTTCCAGCCTCTGGGCAGCTTCGCGTCCTTTAGGTACTTGTGCTTTGCGGTCTGAAATGCTGCGAGGGACGTCAGCGCCAAACAGTAGCAGAGAGGGAACAAGCGAAGACGTACTCCATTGCTGTCCATCGCTGAACCATTCGCTCACGACGAGTAGCAACTCGATGGAGCCGTAGGCAACGTCGGCCGCCGTGATGTTGGGCTCAAACCGCGTCGAGAGCAGGATGACGTAGGCGGGGAGGCAAGAGATGCCGAACAGCAACACGCTTTGGATGAAGGAGATGAAGGTCACGTTGAAGAGGAAGAAGATGAAGCCCGGGACTTTGCTTTTGACAATTTCCCTGGCGGCTGGGTTAGCCTCGCAGACGTGGACAGGCGCTGCGCCGGAAGAAGTCTTACCATCTGTAGTCCTCGGATCCTTTCTGGTAGCCGCCTTTGCGCCAGTAGTTGAAAGTCAAGCGACACTGCAACTTGCAGTTAGTATTATTCAGAGCCCAAGGTCACGGCCGGGTCCTTCGTACACTCCAGATGGTGGTGCAGGCTGCAACAAGGTCGATGCGGCTATGAGGCAGTCCAGCGAGACGCGCCCAGACTGCCAGATGGACAATGTAAAGATTGGGCAGAAAGCTCCACAAGCGGTCAACCTGGGAATAGTTGCGGTTCGCTTCGGAGACGACGAGAAAGACGGCGCCAAGGAAAATGGATGCTGCAAAGGCAGACATGAGCGGGTTGGTGTCAGCATAGAGCTGCGTCAAGCCATCGAGGCTCCGGACGGCGGCCAGACGCGCTGGCAGCGCATAGAGCTGGGGGATAAAGGGCTCGACTGTCAATGCGTAATCACTGCAGTCTCGGAGCGTCTTGAGGGCCGGAAGAAGCATGGTGGAAGCGTTTCGAGAGTTGCTGAGGAGGAGAGTCGACGGACGATGGAATTGCGGCGCAGACAAGCAAACAAGGGTAGAGCTGCGTCATACATTTTGATGGTCTAGAGGTACGAGGTCAATGTACCGCTGGCCGATGAGGTAGCGTCACCGCTGCCATGTCGCCAACTGGTGGTACCTACAGAGTACCTTAGGTAGGTGCAGTACTTTAGTGATGGCCACACTCCACCGATTGGAGTCCTGACCAGAGCTCTCCACAGGGGGCGGGAGCTTCCCCCTGTCCCACTAGCAAGCCACCGGAGACCGCTCGCTAGTGGAGATAGAGCGGCTCTTTTCAGGCCAACCTCAACTTCACTTCACGACTTGCTTGACACGAAAATTCCACCACAATTCTTGGTGCAACATCCTCGTGCAAAGCTCTGGCCAGACCGCTTGCGACTCTTTCACAGAAACCACTGGTCTCCGAGATAGTGTCCACGGCAGAGAACCCCGAGGATTTGCGCAGAAAACAGCAGTCGGTCAATGATCGTGAGGACAGCCTCGAGGTGGCACACGAGGCGCTTGACCGTCCTCTGTCCCGCTCTCTTGCGATTGGCCCCGTCTCGCGAGCTCTTCAGCGTATGCTATTCTACTCGTGCGAACAAGGATGCGCCTACAAAGACAGGGGAGAAGATGAGGGTATTGTGCGTGGCGGAGAAGCCCTCCATCTCAAAGGCTGTTGCTGGCCACCTCTCTGGGGGAAGCGTCCAGACGGTGAGCCGAGTCCCTCGACCCCCAAAGGCCGCGGGCACGGCTACTGACAGCTTCATACGCAGAGTGGCACGCGCAACCAGTACATCAAAAACTACTCCTTCGCATTTGACTTCGGGCAGCCCTGGGGGGCTTGCGATGTGACCATGACGTGCGTCATCGGCCACCTTACAAACGTCGAGTTCACGAGCGAGTACAAGAACTGGAGCCACCCGCCTCCGGAGACCCTCTTCACTGCCCCTGTGATAACCAGTGTCCACGAGGTGAGTATCTCTGTCCCCAAGGCCGCGTCCGGCCCCAGACTCATTCGGCGGCAGGACAAAAAAGCAATCACCAAGAACATTGAAGAACAGGCAAGGCGTGCTCGACTGCTGGTGATATGGACCGATTGCGACCGCGAAGGGGAGCACATTGGCCAAGAAATCGTCGACGCGGCCCGAAAGGGCAACGCAGGCATTCAAGTCAAGCGCGCCAGGTTCAGCAACGTCGAACGAGCGTACGTCCGAGCAATGTTTGTGCCTGCGGCTTCTCGCGGCCCTCGCTGACTGTCTGCTACTTTAAGACACGTTCTTTCTGCCGCCAGGCGACTCGCAAACCTGGACGAGAAGCAGGTCAATGCAGTCGCGGCGAGGATCGAGCTGGACCTTCGCATCGGCTATGCCTTTACTAGGTTCATGACCAACAGTCTCCGGCCTCTAGGAGGTCCCTTGGAGAAGATTATGCTGAGCTACGGTAGGCAAGCCTCGCCATTCTGTGACGCAGCCTCTTGCTAACCAAACAGGATCTTGTCAGTTTCCGACCTTGGGTTTCGTGGTGGATCGATATTTCCGCGTCAAGAACTTTGTCCCTGAGCCGTTTTGGAGCATCAAGTTGACGCATACCAAAGAGGGAAAAAAGGTCAGCTTCAGCTGGGCCAGGAACCGCCTTTTTGATCGTATGACAGCGATTGTCCTCTACGAACGGTGCCTTGCTGCAAAAACAGCCAAGGTTATCAAGGTGCAGGAGAAGCCGACGCGCAAGTTTAAGCCGCTGCCACTCACCACTGTCGAGCTACAGAAAGCCGCCACTCGGATGCTCCACATGAGCGGACAGCAAGCAATGACTATTGCTGAGGGCCTCTACAATAAGGGTTTCATAAGTTATCCCCGTACCGAGACAGACCGATTCGACAAAGGCATGAATCTCAGAACCCTGGTGCAGAAACAGACGCCAGATCACCGATGGGGCCAGTTCGCCCAAGGCCTGGTGAACGGGGCGTTCCAGCAACCCAGGGAAGGTAAACATGACGACAAGGCGCATCCTCCAATCCACCCCATCACTTATGCGGCGCCGACCGTGTTGAGCTTTGATGAGGGGCGCCTGTACGAATACGTTGTCCGTCGATTCCTGGCGTGTTGCGCCGAAGACGCCAAGGGCATGGCGACGGATGTCGAGCTGGAGTACGGGGATGAGCTGTTCCATGCCCGCGGAATCATTGTACTGGAAAGAAACTACCTCGACGTCTACGTATACGAGAAGTGGGACAACACAGCCGAGCTACCAAAGTTCACAAGAGGAGAGCAATTTGAGCCGACCGAGGCCATGATGACCGAGGGCAAGACGTCACCACCAAGCTATCTTACGGAAGCCGACTTAATTGCCTTGATGGATGCCAACGGCATCGGAACAGATGCCACCATGGCCGAGCACATCCAAAAGATACAAGATCGAGAGTACGTCGCAACTACGAACACGGCTGGAACTGCGAGAGCAGGGGACGAAGATGAGGTCGCCGAAGCCCCTGCGCGCGGACGAGGCGGCGCAAGAGGCCGAAGAGGCGGAAGGGGGGGCACAGCATCAGCTGCAAGGAGAGGCGGCCAGAAAGTCTTTATACCTACCCAACTCGGCGTGGCGCTGATTTTGGGCTTTGACCGCATGAACTTCGAGACCAGCCTGGGCAAGCCGTTTCTTCGCAAAGAGATGGAGCTCAAGATGAAGGCCATCTGCGAGGGCAACACGACCAGGGAACTGGTCCTCCGAGAGAGCATTGCTCAATATCGCCACGTCTTTATGCAGTCGCAGGAAAAGCTTGGCGTATTACGCTCGGTAAGTTAAGTGTGAAAGGCCTGGGGGCTCTGACTGGCTCTGACTCTGCGTCTAGGCATGCCGCGAGTTTGTTTTTGGCCAATCAGTGAATTAAGCAGAGCTTGTGGCAAAAAGACTGGTGTTGAAACGGAATTCCGATGACATACATGCCTTGACCCAGGCGATGCTGCGTGAAAGGGCATCGGTTTCGGGCATGATGCTCCGGAGAAGTATGCCTGAGTTGGCGTTGCTCCACACTGAAGCGCCGCCGCTGTCTTCACCTGTCTTATTTGTGAGTCAATGGAGCTCTTCTAATATCACCTCTTCTCTGGCTTGTCTAGAACTGGTTATGGAATTGGGATTGATCAAAGTCATCGCGCAGGGCAACACGTGCGAGACGACTTGGGTTGGTGAGACACTGCCCACAGCCAAAATGGGTCCTTCGTTGGGAAGGACGCATTAGGCTGCATCGAGGAGGAGGTATTGAAGCTGTTGGCTGCCCGATTAGAGCACGCTGTAGTTTGCCGCGCTGACGCAAGTGCTCTGCAGGCTTCTTCCCCGAAGCCCGCCCTCGCCAGACAAAGCCCGGGGGCAAACGCTCAGGCACGGACTCTGGATGTCTGTTTCCATCCTCGCCCAAGCCACCGGGCGGAGCCTGGCTTGCACTTTTGCCTTGTCAAAGGTGCCTTGTCCGAAAGCACCAACCAACAGCATCACCAAGGCGCTCTTGAAGCGATTGGGTTGTATTTAGCCTTTGCATGGGTCGCGGCCTCGCATCAAGATGGCTTCGTCCAAGACGGCAGCACGGAAGGCCGGCCTGCCCCTTCGGGCAGCTCAACGAGGGCGAGGTCCAATCAGGACGGGGCACGAGGCAAAGGTGCTGTTGAGAGAAGGATCTGGACAAGGTTGTTTAGAAGACGGCGGCGACCAACGCGGCTGCCATTTCGTGCTAGGCCTACACCCGTTTCCACTCTCAAGGGGCGGATTCGACTGGTGACGCGTATGCCTGTAAACGAGCTCGACTTGCGGCACGGAGTCACCAAGTATAAGTACCTAGGTACCTACTATCGGTACCAGGTGGTGTCTGCTGGGGCGCATGACGTCTCCGGGGCACGTGGGCCACGGGGGTCGCGTTGTGGGCCGTGATTGGACAAGCCGGGCTTCCCCAGAGACAGTGCGTGTACCGAGTAAAAGTATCTTCTTCACCAGCCCGCAACGTTGGTATCTGCCCGGCTCGCCTTGAGGCACAGAAGTCTGGAGCCTGGGTACTTACTGTACTCTACCGTCCAGGTGGGAGGCTAACATTTCTCAACGCAAGCAACGGCAGATTGACGGCCGGGCTCGCCGCCGTCGTCTCGGGTGCCCTTTGCCGGCGCTCCTCGGAACGGACAAGGCGTTCGAAAGCAAAGCATGCGACTGGCAATGCACAACAGAGTAATGCCTAATACCTAATATGTCGTGAAGCGGCTCGCAGAAGCATTTCCAAAGGCGTCGAATTTCGCACGGGCTGTCTCGGACCTCGAAGCCTGCAGGCCCGGCCAGGGGCGTCCAATTCTAAGGCCAAAGCCAAAAACAGAGGCGCCAGGGGGAGCCAGTTTCTTGCGGCATGGATAGAACATTGTTCGCCGCGCATCGGCGACAAAGAGACGGGCGAGCAGAGGATCCACCACTCGGGACCATGACGACGTCGTGCGGCGGTGGACTGTGCCTGCGTGCGCGCCCGGAAACGGACGGGGTTCGGGGGGACGGACCAGGCCGTTGGACGCGGATGACATTGCATTGCGTGCGCGCACACAAAGAAGAATTGTAATAAAAAAAAAAAAAAAGAGAGAGAGGTCCCACGAAGCGTCGCCAAGCACCTACCTGGATGGGATGCAAAGTTCGAGGGCCAGCGGCCGACCACCGTGGATGGACTCAAACGCCTTTCCTGGCGGGTTTCTGGCTAAGCAGGCATCTGCCGTTTGATCAGTGACTGACTGGCGGCGCCCCGCCAAGCCAAGGTGGCCAAGGCAGCAAACACCATGGACGGCTTATCTGGAGCGCGAGTAAGTGTTGCGCGCCTTTGGGCTGCAGCAGTGGGACCCCCGCGTCGCCCTTTCCCGCGACAATGGCCGTGGCCCTTTGTCTTGTTATGGCGTCTTGTTGCCCTGTTGCAGCTGGGTCGGGTCAGTGTCAAGGCTCCCCAGCAGAGAGGCAGGCTGCGAGGTCGTTGGACTCGACACCCGCAACTTGGCTGCTGCACTCTGGCTACATGCTTGGACACACAGAGTTTCGAGTCGTCGTCGGCGGGTAAATGGAAAGCACCCATCCATCATCCATCGTCCATCAGCCATCAGCCATCAGCCATCAACCATCAGCCATCAGCCATCAGCCGTCAGCCTTGGCTCGATCGGGTCTCCGTGTCCCACACAGCCAGTCAGTCGCCACAAGTCAGTCACAAGATACCAGCGTGGCCATATCCTCCCTCCTCCCTGGTCTCACTGCGCACACGCCCTCACAGGAGACCACACCCTCTCGACTCGTGGGTGCATGGAGCCGTCGCGCAGGCCGTCGCGCAGGCCGTCGCGCGTCAGCTTGCCCGACGGCTGACCAAGGAGAGGCGTAGACGTAGCACGCGCCTCGCTTCCTCAAAGTCCTGCGACAAGCCCGTGCCCTGCCTTGATTGCTCTGGCCCGTCAGCCAGAGGGTAGAACAGGTACATGCTCCGTACATGCCTCGACGAGACAAGGCCTGGGCTGTCAACCGTACTGTGCCGGTAGCCTGTAAGGTAGGAGGCAGGTTAGTAGGCTAGGC
>JAPEBW010001833.1:0-18359 GCA_027405785.1 Ophiocordyceps robertsii | reverse complement strand
TAATAGCTGTTATTAGGTCTAATATTATATTTATAAGCCTAGGGATTAATCCTATAAGGAATACGAGGTGGCGTAGCGACTTAGCACGGATTATGCATATAGTCTCTACACACACCTCTTCTTAATCTGCTTATATCTTGCTTATATATAGGTGAAATAATATAAGGAAATATGTATAGTATGCAGAATTGTATAGCAAATTTAATGTATATTTCAGCGTATTTATGTTATGTGTTATTTATGCTATATTTAGCCTATAGGCTGCGGGAGAGTATATTTTACTCCCTTATAATAGCTACTAAAGCTAAGATAGTTAGCTATAATAAATAGCGGGTTTTTTATACTCGCTATACTTTAAGCTATAAAGTAACTAGTTTAATATATAACTATAATAGTATTAATAAGCTTATTAGCGAACTTAGCGTTAGCCTTACGGGCCGTACGCGTATTATTAATAAAGCGGCTAAAAGTAAAAGTAAGAAGCTTAATATTCTTATTAAGTAAGGCTAAGCTAAGGGCGGCTTAAAATATAAGGGCACGCGCTATAGTAATACTAGCGCGCTATTAAAGCTTTATTACTATAAAGGCGAGATTTATATATATAAAACGCTTAATAAGCTTACTAGACTTATATAACTCCTTTTAAGCGGCGTAAAGCTTATAAGCTATATCCTCGCTAATAGCAGTAAGCTATAAAAGGATTAGCTAAGGAATAAAAGCGGGATTAACATAAAGCTACTTACTTAAAAATAAGAGCGATTACTAAAGGTATAAGTAATATATACTTTTATAAAGATAGCTAGGATAAGGTTAGCAACTTAAATTATAAACGTATATATAGCGGTCGCGACTTAAATATATATAGGCTTAGTTTTAATAGCCTTAAAAAACTATAAGTATATTGTCGCTTAATAAGCGGCCCTATATATATATAATAAGGGATTTTATGCTTAGTGCCGGGATAAGCTTAAGCGTCCTTATTCTTAGTATCTTAGCTTAGTAGCTTAAAGAGCGGGCTTATATAAAGATTAAAGAAAGTAACCTTTTTCTTTAGTATAGTAATAGCGATTATAATAACTAAATAGCGGTTAAAAAGCAAAAACGTATGAAAGGCAAGGCGAAGGATATATAAAGGGCGCGTATAAGGAGCGAGCGCTTCTTTAAAAAGTAAAAAAAAGGGCATAAGGGCGCGCAGTACTTAAAAGACTTTATCTTTAAAATCGCGTATAAGATTAATAACTAAGCGGCATAAGTGTATAACGAACTTAATAAAGAATATATATATACTATAAGGTGCTAAATTCTTATTAAGCGGGCCCGCTTAAATCTTTTCTTTTTAAGGCCGCGCTACCCGTAATAAAGGCGCGGGACGGAATCTTACTTACCTTCCTGCCCTTATATTAAGAGGACGACTAAGGGGAGAGAAAAGATAAACTACTACTTATACCTTAAGCTTAAGGTATAAAGCTTTAAGCCGTAGGCCGCTTAAGTTTAAGGCGGCCTTAGCTTCGCTAAGCCGCGTTAAATTACTTAGTAAGTAGGATATACTTATAGTAAAAGGCGTAACTCTTTTCCTTATATAAAGTTATTAGGCCTTATATATAGCGGACTAATCGCGAATAAGTAGAGATTTTACTTTAAAACCTCCGGTTTTTCCCTTTTATTTATAAATATCGAATTTCTAAAAGCTTAGATTAAGTCCTTAGTATAAACTTAATAATAATAATAGTTCTTTATTAAGTTTTTTATACTACTTACTAGCTTTATAAGCTACTTATAAGTAAGATATTATATCTTACTTATTGCTACTATTATAGCTACTTCTTGCTTTTTATTACCGGACTTTTTAACTTATTATCTTTTTTATATAGCGCTACTATTTATACTTTTCTACTAACTAATACGCGTTTAGCTACTAAAAAAGTATTAAAGTAAAGCTAAGTCGTTCCGCTAATAGTAATAAAAATAATTAGTATTAAGGTATTAAATATCTATATTTTTACTTAAAAACGGGTAATAAAGTTCTTAATAGCCTTAATACTTAACTCCTTGCTTTTAAGGTTTTCAAGGTATTTAATAATCTAAAAAAACCTCTTTATAAAAAAGGCCTTAAAGGTAAGAATATAAAGCGCGTACTTAGTATAGCTAATAAAGCGGATATAAAACCTTAAGAAATTTATCGCTTAAAATAAAGTTAAGTTATGCTTAAACTCCTTATAAGCTTATAAGTAAAACTTAGCATAGTTTATAGCTAAGCGGAAACTCTTAAACTTTTTAATCTTATTGCTTAAATATAGTCTTATTAATCTAAGCTTATTAAAAATTATATTAGTTATTATTAAAGGCTTTTATAAGATAAAGCGGTAAAATATATTACGACCTTAATTATTACGATTAACTTTAGTTAAGGAGGGGCGGAGGATAAATTATAATTAGGTGCTTATATACTTTTATATAGCCGGGCTAAGTATTATAGCTAAAAGGAACAGTCTATATTAAGCGGGACTAAAAATATCTTTAAAGCTTATAGTCGTAATAAGCTAAGAGGGGGATTTTATTATATAGGCTAGACTATATATAAAGTAAGATAGGGTTTTTACTATAATAGCTTAAAGCACTATTATAAACTTAGCTATAAATTAGTTAAGCGAAGCTTAAAATATGTAATTAAGAGTAATATAAATATCGTTTTAGTTATTAAGCTAAATTAGGTTTTTACTAGCTTTAATAGCTATTATAAATCTTAAGACTATAATAAGATTAGCTAGCTTAAGAGTTTTAAGTTTTAGCTAGTTATTTTATTAAAAAAGGTTTTTAGCTATACTTTAAAAAATATATAAGCGGTAAGGGCTTTTAAGCTATAAGAGCTAAGTAAAAGGTATAGCTAAGTTACGCCTACGCTTTATAGCATAAGGATAAGGGGATAAGGCAAGGACTAATTACCGCTAGTTAAGGCTAGTATTACGGACTAATTACCGCTAATTAAGGCCGGTACTATAAACTAATTACGACTAGCTAAGCTAGTATAACGGACTAATTACTATATATAAAGATATATAAGGGTTTAGAAATAATAAAAAGCTTATCTTTTTTTAAAGTATAGTTAACTACTTTATACTTAGTTCTTTAAGCTAATTTTAAGGACCTTTAACTATACTATCTTTTTATTTATCTTTAGTACGTAGATAAACTATAAATATCCTTATAAAATTACTTAATAAACTAAATATAAGCTTAATTAGAAATACTATAAACTATAATTAAGGATATCCTTTAAATATCCTTAAATATCCCTTAAAAATCGCGGAAAAGTCTATCCTATATCTTTTAAGGTGCTTTTATAGTTAAAGATAAGCCGAGCTATAATTAAGATATTCCGTAGAAATCCTTAAATATCTTTTAAAGATACTAGCGGAATCCGCTTAATAGTTTTTATAATAACCTTTATAGTTAAAAATATTATAAACTATAGTTAAATAAGCTCTTAAACCTTTATAGTTATGTCTTAAAAACCTTAATAAGGTTTAACTAGTAATATTTATTATGTCTTCTTTAAATATCCTTAAATATCCTTTAAAAATTGCGATAAAGTCTATTTTATATTTTTCGGGGTGCTTCCTTAATTAAAAACGGGCTAAACTATAATTAAGATATCCCGTAAAAATGCTTAAATATCCCTTAAAAATACTAGCGGAATCCGTTTAGTAGTTTTTATAGTATATTTTATAGTAAAAAAGTTATAAACTATAATTAGATAGGCTCTTAAGTATTTATAGTAATATTTAAAAAACCTGGATAAGGTTTATTTAGTAATATTTATTATATCTCCTTAAGCGAGCCTTTATAGCGGGTGCTTAAAGTGTTCTTACTATAAGGTTTTATATAGCTCCTTAAAAGTAAAGTAAGGAGTTAAGGCGTAGCTGTTTAGATTCTATAATAAGAGTATTAATAAAAAAGAGCGTAAAGAGATAGCTAAAGATAGCGATAAGCACTAAACGTAAAGGCAATTATAATAAAAAATATAAAAAGGGCTTTTTAGCAAAAAGCGCTTATTAACCTAGCTTAAGTATTTTAGGCCTAATAAAATCTTTTTATATTAGCGAAAGCGCTTAAGTAGCGCTTATTTTAACTAAGTATAAACTATAAGATTTACTTTATTTTTAATCAGGACGGTAAAAAGCCGCGACTACTATAAAGCCCTTTATATAATAAATTAAAAAAAGACGTACTTATTTTTTAAAATACTTAAAACAAGTTATTAAAAGTAAACCTTATCCGCTTAAGTAGCTTATTAGCTATAGCGCTAGTACTATTTATAAGAAAGACTAATAGCACCTTATACTTTTACCACGACTACTAAGCCTTAAATATAATAAAAAAAAGGGACTGGTATATACTGCCGCTAGTTATAAAGACGCTAAGAATACTAATAAAAGTATATTAGTTTATAAAACTTAACGTTATTATAGCATTTTATAAGATTAAAATCGCCGAAGGCTATAAGTTTAAGACGGCTTTTAAGATAAAGTTTAGCTGATTAAAGTAATAAGTATACCTATTTAGCCTTATAAGGATACAAGCTACTTTTTAACGCTATATTAACTAAGTCTTAAAAGACTACCTTTATAAGTTTATTATAGCGTATATAGATAACGTACTAATTTGCTTATAAAAGTCGCTTTACAATTACTAAGAAAAAGTAGCGAAGGTGCTTAAAAAGCTATAAAAAGCAGGCCTTACGTAAAACTTAAAAAATACGACCTAATAATAAGAAAAGTTAAGTGCTTAAGTTTTATTATATAAGCTAAAAGTAAGGTTTAATATAACCTAAAGAAGATTTAAGCTATCTAGATATAATAAGTATTATAAAATATAAAAGGCCTTTAAAGCTTCCTTAAGTTTATAAATTACTACTATACCTTTCTCCCGCTTTATACTAAAGCCTCGCGATACTTAAATAGTCTTTTTAAAAAATATAACCTTCTTATAAACTTATAAATACTAAGCCGCGTTAAAATTAATTAAGGAGGCGTTTTATAACGCGTTAATACTATAGTTATATAACCTTAAAAAAGAAATATACTTAAAGGCAAACTACTTAAAGTACGTAATAAGCGTTAAATTAACGTAAGTCAGGATAAATAAAATATATTAATTAGTAGGTTTCTTTTAAAAATAGCTTAATATAGTAAAGTATAATTACTTAATTTTTAATAAGGAGTTCCTTATAATTGTTAGATATCTAGACTTTTAAGGTATAAAGTTACAGAATTTATTAGTATTTAAAGTATTAATAGACTATAAGAACTTAAAGTAGTTTATAGTAAAAAGAAAGTTAAACGAGAAGAAAAATAAAGAAGTAATAAAGCTCGCTTTATATAACTTTATATTAAAGTACCGCTTAAAGAGGTTCGTAGTAATACTTAATATATTATCGCGCTATAATAAGGATACGCTAGCGGGCGTATTTAATAAAAGGGGAATAAGACGCGTAGTTTAATTAATCTTTAATAGCGCGTGATTTATAAGATAATAAGTCCCTTTAAGCTATAAGTATATAAAACTCTGATAATAATTAATATAAAAGCAGTATCTAGTCGTAATAATATAAGTAAAGAAAAAGAATATAAGGTTAATTACTTATATAAGTAAGGTAAGCGACTTTATATATTAGCTTATAAGTAAGGTAAATAAAGGTAAAGTTTAGCTAAAACTAAACTTAAACTTAAGCTAAAAAGCACTTAAAAAATAAGTATAGTTAGCCCGCGTATTTAATAAGTAAGAGATATAAAAAAGGTAAAAATAACGTTATAAAAAGATAAGAAGTTCTAAGCAGTATTTTAAGTAGTTTAAAATAGCAACCGGTAATTTACCCTAAAATAGTAATTAAAGGTTTAAGTAAAGGAGTATATAATTAAGATAAAAAGCCGCTTTTACTTAAAAGACCGTATATAAGTATTAAATAAAGCTTAGTACTTTAAAGCGGGAGAAGATAAGAAGCTAAACGAGCTTTTAGTATTAATCGCTTAGCAAATATATAACTTAATAGCGGCGGGATACTTAAGGCAAAAGGGAATGCTTATAATATTAGCTTAAAAGTTCTTTTAGCTAAGCTTGTTATTAATAGTACGCTAGCTTATTACAAACTATAAACTATATAGTAAAAGCTTTATTTAAAGATAACTCCGGAAAAGGCTCTTTTAGCCGCTGCCGCCTTAACATAGCTATATATATACTTAACGATAAACTTTATAGTTAAGTTGCTTTTAACTAAGTTAAAAAGCTTAAAGAACCTTTAGGTAATAATAAAGAAACTAATAAAGGCAATAACGCTAAAGGCGATATTAATAATAAGAATAGGAGTATATACTATAAAGTTTTATAACCTTATTTCTACTTTTATAGAATACTAAAGTTTATTATTTAAAACGAAAAGATAAATTAAAGAAAGTAGTTTTAATTAAAATTTTATTAATAAACTAAGGTTTAAAAGAAACTAAACTTAGCTTATTACTTATAAACTAATAAAGCGATAAAGCGCGTAAACTAAAAAGTATAAGCTTACTTTTATATATATATTTATTATAATATGCTTAAGCGGTATTAAATAACTTAGGAGTATTAATAATAATTATAAGCTTATTCTTTATAATATACAGATATAATATTAAGCTTATCTAAATCGTATAAAATAAAAGACTGCTAATACTAAACGTAAAAAGCGTATAAGACCTTATATAAAGAATATATAAAGTTACTAACTTCCTTTAAATAGCTCTCGCTATATTATAAGTAAGATAAAAAGAGATAGTAAACTAATTACGCACGCCGGCAAAAAGACTTAAGTAAGCAATAAAGTATAGTTAAATATAAAGAAGAATACTATAAATAAGCCTTATTTAAAGCTTAACTAGCTATAATAAAAGTATACTATAATAAAAGTAGTAAGCCTAAATATAGTAAAATTTAATATATTAAGAAAGGTATATAAAAAACTATATATTAAGTTCCTTTACCGCGTGGCGAATAACCTTTTTTTTAGCTAAAACGTTAATAGCTATTAGCTACTATTAGTAATTAAAGAGGATAATAAACTAAAGTACGTTATAAAAAAATCTAATAAGCTTAGTAAAAGCGGATAAAAAAGGTGAGGTAATACTAAGTAATTATAAAGTAGTATAAGTATATTAACCTAAGTTAGCCGCTAATTAGTAACTTTTAAGATATAATTACCTTTAAAGAATTTAAAAGAAGGTATAGTAACGCGATAAAAAACGATAAAAGCGAGGTAAAAAACGATAGTAAATAAAGCTAGGGAGTAAAAAAAAAGAATAAAGAAGATAGCGGAGAAAAAAAGAATTAAGAAAAATAAAAAAGAGTTTCCGGCTATAATTAGCGAACGTTAAAGTAATTCCGTATTATAAGCATAATAAAGACATACTATAGATATATACTAAGTATATATAATAATAAGAAAAAGAAAAGATATAATAAGATATAATAAGATATAAAGTAAATATAAATAAAACGGATAAAGAACTATAACTTAATTTAACTTAACTACTTATAATTAGCTAATATTAATAAATTAGCTTTAAGTATTAAAGCGTATTTAAGCTTAGCGCGTTATAATAATAGTACGCGCTAACTTTACATACTAAAATAATTATTAATAATATTATACTAGTTAGTATTTATTAAGGATTTAAGAATATATATATAAGTAAATATAATAGTCTTTAAACGTCTTTTAAGATATATAGTTTTAAAGCGCGTTTATAGCGGCGATTATCTTACTAATATACTAATATCGTATTAGTATTATATTATATATAGTTTAAAGATAAAGATATATAAGTAAATAGTATAGACTAATATAAGTATTAATAAAATCGTTATAAGCTTAAAGTAAGGCTTAATTTTAATAAGCTTTATACTAAGTATCTATATTAAGAGATACTATACGTCCGATATATATAAAGTAAGGGGGGCGCTATATAATAATACCGCATATCGCGCGTTACTTATAAAGCAAAAATAGTAAGCGTAAAGATTAAAGTAAAGGCGGTAGTATATAATCGCTAAGCATACTAAAAGGCATAGTATAAAAAGACGCTTATAAGCTAGCGGGAGATAGGGCGTGGGGGACTAAAGTAAATATATTAAGGTGCGGCGTAGCGGAACTATTATAAGAGGGGGCACGCGTATAAGAAAATTAATAATTTTAAAAAAAGAAAAGAGAAAAAAAAAGAGTAAAAAAAGGAAAGGTATTTGTTACGGGCTGTGCCGTGGGAAGAGCTGTGGTTGCACCACAGCGAATGACTTAAAGTCGGGCCGACGTGTAGCCGAAGTCGCACAGAGCTCCACCCGAACTCGGCCCGACTTCGACCCGAACTCGACCTAAGTACGGGCTGCTTAAGCGACCCTTATATAGTACGGAGCCACGTAGCCTAGATAGAGATTTCCCCCTTCCCTCTCTAGCTTTAGATAAACAATTATTCGGCCACGTGCTACTAAACCGAGTGCACGCAGGCCCTTAACAGTATTTAAACTTAAAGAAAAAAGGCGGTAAAAAGGCAGAATATACTTTAAGCACTAATAAAAGCAGTAAACTAAGGGGGCATAATATACCGCCTTAATATTATTAATAGTAATATAGCGGCGTAAGTAAGTAAGTATATAATACTTTTAATATTATAACGCGATTTTATTTAAGGAGATACGTTAATATATAATAATAAGTATAATAAGGGCAATTATACTAATTAATATTAAGAGCGGAATAAAAAGCAAGGCGGTAATATTACGTACTTAAGTATATAATACCTTAAAAAGAGGAAAGTATTATAAGCTATACTATAATAAAAGCTATAGTTATATTATAGCAAATACCTTAAGGATAGGCTAATATATAGCTAAAGTCGTTTATAACTTTACCTAAACTTAGCTTAAGTTCGGCTTAAACTTAACCTAAGTACGCGCTACTTAAGCGACTTTTATAAGTAAGAAGCTACGTAGGTTAAATAAAGTTTTCCTCTATTTTTCCTTAGCTTTAAATAAATAATTATTTAGCTACGTGCTACTAAACTAAGTATACGCCGGCCTTTAATAAGTAAGACTTGTTAATAAGAATTTAACAACTTTTTAGCATATATATATTCTTTATTAAGCTTATTATTTATTTACGCCGCGTAATTATTAATCTTAGTAAAAAGGTAAAACTTTCTTACTAGCTTATTTTAAGCAGAAATAAATAACTTGCTTTCTTTTTAAATATACCTTAACAAATATATTCTATAAGTAGTATTTTACTAAAGTTTATAAGCTTCTTATATATTCATACGAAACGAATATAAACTTAGTAATAATTAAAAATAAGGAACAATGTTTATATTATAGCTTAAAAAGGAACAATTATTATCCGGCGGACTAAAATAATAATAATACCTTAAAAGAATATAATAACAATACGGCTAATACTTCTCTACGTATATAAAAAACTTTTTTCCCCTTTTTTTCTCTTAGCTAAAACTTAAACCTTTAAGTAATTCGAATTTACTTTTTTTATTACTTTTTACTTTTTATACCTTAGTGCTTTTCTAGCTTAATACTTTTAATAGTTATAAGCCCGGCTTTTATATAAGCTATATAAAACTCTTAATAGATATATACACCTTCTAAATATTAATATTACTTCTTTCAATTAATATAAAAAAGTATATAAAATTAAAAGCGCTATTAATTACTATATCTTTTAACATAAAATTAAATATTGGAGAAAAGTCTATAATTTTTTTATTTATATATGAATCTATTTCTTTTTATAAAGAAAGATATTATAAGTATATTTATACTCCTTATAAAAATAACGTTTATATAAATATTTATTTATACTTAAAGCCTTTTTATATTCTATACTATATAAATATAATTATAAAACAATATAAATATATAAAAATAGTAATATAAATATACTATAAACTTTATATAAATTTAATATAATTATAATCTAAATATACATATTTATATTAAAAAGCTTTATAAAGCTTTAGTATTTCATTGTCTCCTTTTTACTTTATAAATATATATCTTTTATACTTTATAAATCTATATTTTTTATACTTGTCTTTTTTATAGTATATGATTATATATTTTTTAAAATATATAAATATATATAGTATACTATTTTAGTTTGCAAGTTATATATTAAAAAAGAATTCTAGCTATAATATTAAACATAGTTTAAATTTAGTTTAAAGCATAGTTTTTCTTAGCTAAATTAGTAAACCGCACTACCTTTTTATAAAATAAGTTAACTAGTACTTTTCAAAGTGCTTATAAACTTATTAGTAGCTTAGCCCCGCTATTTATAAGCCCGCTTAAACTTAGTCTTATAAAAAAATAATAATAACCTATTAAAAGTAAGGCTTTTAAGTTTAGTTTAGTTTTTAATAAAAAGAAAACTTATATTTAATAACTAGTAGTTTTAATAATACGAATTATTACTAATAATACGTTTAAATATCTCTCTTTATACTTATGCTTTATTTTAAAGATATATACTAAAGCTAGCCCGCCCCGCCTTTTTATACTGCCTATATATAGTAAGTACTTATACCTTTTTAATATTTATACTTATATATACGTGGCCTAAATATTTACTTGCCTTCGCCTACTTATATATTATACTTTTTAAGCTCTTACTAAAAACCCTTTTTAGTGTTATAATAAACGGTTTTTTCTATATTTTAAAATAATTATAACAGAAATTGTTAGCTTAAAGCAATATAAAAGGAAAAAGATAAAAAGAAAAACATAGCGAAATTGGTAAAAGCGCTTATAGCTTTACTTATAATACTAGGGGCGGTAATTTAGCTATATTATTTCTAGTCTTACTAAGTAGTATTTAGGTTATTAAGTATATTAAAAGCGTGCTTAAAACTTAGCTTTTTATAAAAAAGTAAAATACTACTGCTAGCTTATCTTAATAAGGAATAAATATCTTACTAAATTCTATAAGATACCTTTACTAATAGAATATATAAGCAATATTTATAAGATTTTAATAGCTTTCTATACGCTAATAGAAGATAAATATAAACTTAGTACTAGTAAAGAATAAGCGGAAGAGTTTACTTTCTAGCTTAAAGAGGAATAATAATAATCCGGCGGACTAAAATAACTATAATACGCCGGGACGGCATAGTAATAATCTAGCTAGCACCTCTCTACGCTTATAAAGAACTCTCTTTTCCCTTCTTTTTCTTAGCTAGAACTTAAACCTTTAAGTAATTCGAATTTACTTTTCTTACTACCTTTTCTTTTTTATGCCTTAGTGCCTCCTTCTTTATTTTATACTCTTAGTCTTATAGTACTAGCGGCGGGAATATAGCTATATTACTAATAGTGCCGCTAAGTAGTATTAAGGGCACTAAAAATATTAAGGGCCCGCTTACAACTTTACTTATAGCACTAGCGGTAGTAATATAGCTATACTATTAATAGTATTGCCGGGTAGTATTAATAGCACTAAAAGTATTAAAGGCGCGCTTAAAACCTTAATTACGGCACTAGTAGTAGCGATATAGCTATATTACTAATAATGTTACTAACTAGTATTAAAGGCACTAAAAGTATTAAGAGCGTGCTTATAACTTTACTTATAGTACTCGCGGCGGCTATAAAGGTATATTATTAATAGTATCGTTTAGTAATTTTAAAGGTATTTAGGGTATTAAGAGCGCGCTTAGAACTTAGCTTATAGTACTAGTAGTAGCGATTTAGCTATATTATTAATAGTGCCGCCGGGCAGTATTAATAGCATTAAAAGTATTAAAGGCGTTTATTTTATAAGAACTTAAAAATGCGTTTTTTAAGCGAATAAAACTATAGCTAAGAGTGCTATATATAAGGTATATATATAAGCTGCGTATATAAGTATAAGCGGAGGTAGGTATTTAAAAAGTATAAGTACTTATTATACGCGGGGGGTATAATAAGACAAGGCGGGCTAGCGCTAGTACGTACTTTTAAAAAAAGGTAAAAGTATTAATAAAGATATATATAAGTATAAATAGTAATACCTATAATAATAACGCGGCGTAGTACTAGTATAATAACTTAGTTAAGTCCTTTTAAGACTTAGTAAACTTTAAAGCGCCCTTAGCTTAGTTAAAAGCTAATAAAGAAAAATAGGCCGCTACGCTTTATAGTAGCTAAAATAAAGCGATAACCCGGAATACGTATTTTAGCAAAGAATTAAATACTCGCAAGGAAACATATAACGACTAATAATAACTAAAAGATATATTAATCACTTATAATAAGGTTAGCTTAAAGTTAATATTATTAATTTATAGCGGGTTTATAGTAGTTTAACTTAATAGACTTACTGTCTTATTTATATTTAGCACTGCCTCTTTTTTCTACGTATAGTTTTAATAACTAATAGAGTAATACTAAAGTTAAAAAAAATTAAAGAGTTTTCCTACAAGCACTTTAGTTTTTCTTCTATTAATAAAAAAAGGCGATAGTATAAAAACTTATATTAAGTCCTTAATATAAAGTTAAAAATAGTATATAGTATACTTTTTTTATATTAAAAGCCTTATAGCTTTTATATACTAAATATAAAATCTACCTTTTTAGAAAAAGGCTTTATTAGCTTTTAAATAATTTTATATACTATAAGCGTTTATTTAAATATTAAAAACACTTAAACCCTTTATAAATAAAACTATAAAGATAATTATATATATAATATTTAGTATTATACTTTAAAATACTATAAATAAAATACATTATAACTTTTATATAAGTACTATTTAAATAAAGAATTACTATATTATACTTTAAGCTTTATAAGCTTTTAAGATATTATTATAAACTATAAAATGACTTTCATGTTTAATAATATTATAATTATAAAATAAACTTAGTATAAAAGTATAACTATAGAGTCGTATATAACTACTATTATTTAAAGTACTATTAAAACTAAACATTAAAAATTACTATAATATATAATAATAAATATAAAATATACTTTTAGCTTTTAGCTTTCTATATATACTAAGTAAATATTATTATTTTACTTATACTTATAAACTATACTTTAAAAGCTTTTTATAAAAAGCTTTATTTAATATAAAACTATATATTTTTTAAAAAGATACTTATACTTTAAGCTTTAAGCTTTAAATTTTACTTATATAAAATAAAATAATATATTTTTAGAATTCTTTTAAATATTCTTTTATTCGTAAAGTATAATTATACTATAAGAAATTTAATAATTAAATATAAAATATATTCTTATTATTATTATAATTAAGTTTATACTAAAAACTTAATTTTAATTTCTTAAAATTGTATATTTTATATAAAAAAGAAAAGCTAAAGTGCTTTAAGTAAAACCCTTTTTTACGACTAAGCCGGTTTATATAAAGTCTTATAACTTTATATAAAGAAAGAATACGCCTTTTATTATAACTATATCTTACTTACTAAATTGTTTAATGCGGCTAAGTTAATATAAGACCGCTTTTAACTTAAGCTATTTATAGCTTTAAGCACTATACTTTAATATAATAAAAGAGGAGGGGTTGTTATCGCACTAATAAATAAAAGTCTAATAATAATACTTAATAGTATTACTGCCCTTTATACTAGCTTTATAAGGTAACTATACTACTAGTTTTATAGGGCACCCCTTGTTTAGCTACTAGCTACTTTAAAACTATCCCCTCTTTATAGCAGCACGTCCTTAAGCTACTAGCTTAATTAATAAGCCTTTAAGCGCTTACTTATAGGCCCCGGTTTATATAAGTAAAAGACGTGCTACTATAAAAAGGGGATAGTTATAAGGTAGCTAGTAGCTAAGTAAGCGATACCCCGTTAAACTAGTAGTGCGGTTACTTTATAAAGCTAGTATAAAAAGCAATAATACTATTAAGTATTACTATTAAACTTTTATTTCTTAGTACGATAACTACCCCTCTTATTATATTATATTAAAGCATATTAAATAAAGCTATAAACAAGTTAAGTTAAAAGCGGCCTTAAATTAACTAGGCCGCGTTAAATAATTTAGTAAGTAAGATATAGTTATAATAAAAAGCGAGTTATTTCTTTATATAAAGTTATTAGACTTTGTATTAAACGGCTTAATTGTAAAGAAAAGGAGGTTTTACTTAAAGCACTTTAGCCTTTCTTTTGTATATAAAATATAAATTTTAAAAAAACTTAAATTAAGTTTTAAGCGTAAACCTAATTAAAATAACAATCATAATATATTTTATATTTTATTGTTACATTTTTATAGCGGACTTTAATTTATTAATATAATAGCAACTCCTATTATTCTATTCTATTTAAGTTTAAGGTATAAGTAGCATTTATTTTCCCCTTAAAACGCTATTTTTATATAAAGGTAAGAAAGTAAGTAAGGTTTTAGCCTACGCTTTTTATATAAGTAGCGCGGCTATAAAATACTATTAAAAAAAGCTTGTAATAAGCCTTACTAATAAGAATTTACCGCCTTTTAAGCATATATATATTTTTATTTAAGCTTGTTATTTATTAATACTACTTTATTATTAATCCTATATATAAATATTAAAATAAAGCTTTTTACGTACTATATATACTTATATACTTTTCTTTTTACTATAAACGCGCTTATTATCCTTTTAAATAAATTATATTCTTTTTGCTTTGTTTTTATTATATTATAATTATTATAGAATTTAAACGGCTATACTTAAACTCCTTACTTTACTTTAAAGGAGCCTTATAAAACCTTATAATAAGAACGCTTAAAGGATATACTATAAAGGCTCGCCTAAAAAGATAGAACAGATATTACCTATTAAACCTTACTTAGGTTTCCGAAATATAACTTTAAAGGCTTAAAAGCCTATTTTTATAACGTTTTTAACTATAAGAAATACTATAAAAACCACTATGTAGATTCCGATAGTATTTTTTAGGGATATGTAAGGATTTCCGTAAGATATTTTAACTATAATTTAGCCCGTTTTAAACTATAAAAGCACCTAAAAAGATATAGGATAGACTTTACCGCAAACTTTTAAGAATATTTAAAGGATTTCCTTAATTATAGTTTATAGTATTTTTAACGAAGCTTATACTTAGTTTAGTAAGTAATTTTATAAGAATAATTACGGTTTATTTATATATTAATAATAAATAGTAAGATAATATAGATAAAGATCCTTAAAATTAGCTTTAAGAACTAAGTATAAAGTAGCTAGCTATACCTTAAAGAAAAGATAAGCTTTTTACTATTTTTAAACCCTTATATACGTTTATATATAGTAATTAGTTTATTATACTAGCTTAACTAATAGTAATTAGTTTATAATACCGGCTTTATCTAGTAGTAATTAGTTTATAGTATTAGCCTTAACTAGTAATAATAAGTCCGCGCTTTATCTTATTATTTTTATACTATTAAGCGTAGTAAATAGTAATAATTCCTACTTATCTAAACGGAAATCCCTTAAATATCCGCTAAGCTTAAAGCGACTATATTATATAATTAAGTACTTATTTTATAAGAAGTTAAATACTAAATAATATTTTCTTAAGTAAAAAGGTTTTATTAGCTTTTAAGTCTAACCTTAATAATAAGCACCTTTTCTTTAACGCGCTTATAATAAAACCTTTAAGCGAGTAAGCTAAAAACCTAGAAAAGGCTATAGCCTACTAAGTATACCGGTTTAATAATCGCCTTTACCTTTTTTTAAGGTATTATACTATAATTAATTTATAAAGTTAGATAAGATATAAAATAAGTCTTATTTAGCTAAGCTAAGGCTACCGCCTTTTAAAAGTTAATCTACTTTTAAAATACTAATAAAAAATAGACTATAAAATAATAAAACTTATATAATTAAGTAAACTAAATTTAGGATTACTTAAACGGATCGATTATCCTTAAAATAGAAAAAGTAAAAATAAGCTAACTTTTAAACCTTTTATTTTCTTAACTACTAAATAACCTTTAGATTAAGCTTATAATTAAGCTACTCTTTCCTTAAAATAATAAGCTTTACGGATATTTTTACCGCGTACTATTAATAAAGTTTAGTTTATATACCTTAACCGGAAATCCGCCTTAAAAAATACTTCAAAGTTTCTTTGTTCAATATTACTATTTAGCCTTATCCGCTATAGCTATACTAATTAAGGTATTTTTAAGACTTTTAATTAATAAAAACAAGCCTCCTATACTTAAGGCCTTATAGCGTACTAAATTCTAAGATATATATAAAATAAAAGGTTAAGCGCTTAATAAAAGTATAAAGACTAAGACCTTAAGAATAAGTAATAAAGATATAGAAAGTAATACCCTTAGTAAGCTAAACCTATCTATACTTAGCGCGTAGATATTAAGACTAAGTATAGCCTTAAGCCTTTTAGTAAAAATAGTAGTAATATTAAATAAATAATTCTTTAATCTCCTTTAAGCACTAAGAAAGGAAAATACGCTTACTAAGCCTTAAAAAACCTTAACTATAAAGGAAGTATATAAGGAGATTTAACTTATTAAGACTGCTAAAAGTATTCTTTAATAAAGTCTAAAAAGAAGATAAAGCTAGTATATTTTAAGGAGTAGACCGTTTTATTAACTTTATTAGCTAAAATGCTAATAAAGGCAAGGCCTATATAGATAAATTAGCTATTTAATTACCTTTATTCCTTTTAAGAAATAAGGCAGAATAGTATTTTAGAGACCTCTTAAAACTAAAATAAAAAGAGCTTAGTAAGCTTAGTATCGGACTAAGCTAATAAATCTTCGCCTTATAAAAACAGTTGAAAATCCGCTAAAATAAAACGATATAAGCAAATAAAAAGCACTTTATTATTAAAGATATAGTAATAAGGTCTAACTTTAAGTGTTAAATATCGTGCTTATAACATAAAGCTAAGGCCGCGCTTTATTAGTTAAACTACTTAATTTTAATAATATATAAAAAGCTAGATGTTAATTTATACGAATCCTAATAATATTTAGTAAGGAATAAGGATATTAATAAATAGATTAATAAATATAAGTAAATTCATTTTTAGCTATAAGTTAAATATACTTTAGGATCTTAAAAGCACTTATTAGCGCGTAAAAAATAAGTTTAACTTATAAAAAGGCAAGGACTAATTAGCTATACCTTATATATACTTAACAAATAGTCCGGGACGCCTTATCTATTAATTAAGGGCTTACTAAAACTATAAGTTACGTTTTTAAACCGCTTATTAAAGACGGATAGACTATAAGCCTTATATCTCTTACCGAATTAAAGTAGAAACCTATATTAATAGCTAAAAATATAAGCTAAGGTCTTTTATCTTAAGAAAGAAGGAACCTTTAAGACTATATCCTTATTAACGCTAAAGCTAAACTAAGTATACTTTATAATTAAGGTAGGAATTATAATAAAGACTAATAACTATTTAAAGGATAAAGAGTATAATTTAAAAGAAGCTTAAATAAATACCGATAAAAGCTTAAAGAAAACCGCAATCTATACTATAGTAAACTTAGTTTAAGAGGCTAATAAAGTATATAGATTTTATAGTAAAGTATTCCCCTTAAAAAATAAGCTTTACCGATATATTAAAGATAAATACCTCTTAAACCTTAGCTAAGACGTTGCTATATAAAGATATAGCTTAGTATAATAAGTAGTTATTTTAAATCTATAAAGCGTTTAAATAGTTAAGGCTTCTCTTAACGTTTAACCGTTAAGCGTTAATAGGTTATTACAATTTACTTATATATACTTATTAGTTTATAAAAGAAAAAGGGCTTAAAATAAGCATTAAAGCCTATATAGATATAAAGGTAAGCTAAAGCGTTATTTAAGCTAACTTATTAAAGACCTTTTAAAATATAACTATAAACTCCTCTTAACGAATTCTTATTTAAGGAGTAAGAAGAACGGCTACTATTAAATAAGTAGAATTTACTACGTATATACTAAGAAGGCTAAATAGTAGCCTTATAGTTATAAAGGTTAGAATCGACGCTTAAATAATAAAACGCTTAGCGGCTAATATTTTACTTAGCTAAGATTTTTTAGTTTTTTATTAAGAGGACCTTATTAACTTTATATTAGTCTTAGAAATCGGGGTTTATAAAAGGAATAAAGCTAAAGTTAAGATAATTAGGCTAAGACTAGCAATATTTAAATAAGTAATTTTCTTAATTACTATAACGATTTTAGCTAGTTTTAGCTACGCTTTACCTATATAAGTCTAGGCGCTGCTATTAAGACGTAATATAAATTCTTCCTTAACGGCCTTAAGCTCGCTTAAACAATAATATAAGATTA
>JAPEBW010001832.1:0-18361 GCA_027405785.1 Ophiocordyceps robertsii | reverse complement strand
CTGGGCGCCTGTGGCCTTGGCCTTGGACAGTGAGTCGGTGCTCTTGTCGAGCATCTCAAAGTCCTCCCCGGCCGAGTCGGTGCTCGGCGTGGGCTGCGGGGCGTCCGAGTCGTCGGCACCGTCGTCCGAGTCGGTCTCGGTTGCCTTGCTGGAGGTGAAGCGGCCGGGGCCCAGGTTGAAGAGCCACATGGGGACGCGGACAACGGCAGTATCCTTAAAGGTCGGCTTGTGGAGCTCGTCGGGCTGGAGTCTAGGTCAGCGGGCTGTGTGCTCGGTCAGCCGAGGCCGGGGGCGGGGGCTTACGTCGAGAAGATACTCGTTCACGTTGCCTTCCTCGTCCTCCTCCTCGAGAAAGACGTCGCCGAGGGAGTCGACGACGAGGATCTTGCCATTCTCGGCGACAACCCTCTTGCGCACGCCAGAGGGGGCCGTGTTGCCCGAGGGGGGTTCCCGCGAAGCAGGCTGGGCCTTGCGGCTCTTCTTCTTGAGGCGTCCGCCGCCGTCCTCCCTCTTGGATTCCTTTTCCTGCATGCGCCTCTGCTTCCTGTTGACGGGCATGGGCGGGGGTGCCTCGTCGTCCGACGGAGGAGCCGGAGCCGGAGCGGCCTCGACGACGTTGGGGATGCCGAGGTTGCCGCCCCAGGCCTTTTCGCGGGCAAACTTGACGTAGCGGCCGACAAACTCGTGCTGACGCTTCCAATTCATGTAGAGGATGAGGTAGTGGATGACGCCGCCGCCGACGACGAAGACGCCTAGCATGACGGTGCCGAGACCCGGGCGGTACCGCGTGTAGTAGTAGTCGGTGCCCTTCCACAGCGGGAAGCCGTGGGCCAGGAAGTGGTCATAGCGGTCCCTCGACGGCCCGCGCAGGATGTTTGCGATGAGGGAGAGGCGGGCCTGGCGCTCCGAGGCGCTCTTGACCGCCGCCTTTGTCTCGGCGGCCGTGGGCTGCTTGGCGGGCTTGGCGGCCTTGTTGGCGGCGGCGGCCTTTGCGCGGTCGTTTCTGAGCTGCTGCTTCACCTTGTCCGGGTGGAGCGAGCGCGACTTCTTGCGGTAGGCGCGGTTGATGTCCTCTTGGGAGGCCGAGGCGGCGATGCCGAGGATGTCGTAAAAGGTGACCGAGGCATTGGGCTCGTGCGCCGAGATCTCATCGCGGATGCGGAAGATTTCTCGATCTGGAGCGAGAGAAGACGTCAGTCGACAGGGGACGTGGCAGAAGCCAGGACGACGTCTGGTGCCGTCGAGACGAGCAAGGGAAACTCGCCTTCCTTGCTCCAGGCTGCCGTCAGGGGCGCCAGCAGGGAAAGAATCCCGACAGAGAGGTAGGAAATCTTCATGCTTGCATCGTCGGGCGGTGCTTGTGCTGCGTTGAGGCTGGCGAACCGTGGGGGCCCCACGAGCGTGCTTTGCTCGACAAGTCCGGTTGGTTGGTGCGAGGCCAGGTGGCTTGTTGCTCGCACAGGGAGGGAGAGAGAAACAGGGGGTGACTGTTACGCCGGAGTGAGTGTGACTAGTGCCCCCCGACCTTGGGGTGGGGGGGGAGCGAGTAGACCCTATTGTACTCCAATTGGTGACATCTCTTCAACGCAGTAAAGCAATTTGGCGCAGCGGAAGCGCGGTATGTCATCTCAATCCAGTGATCCAAAAATTCAATACTGACTAAGAATATCTAGCCGGGCTCATAACCCGGAGGTCCCTTGATCGAAACGAGGAATTGCTAGCATCATTTTTTTGTCTCTTTGGCCTATTTGCCATTGGCTCTTTCGCCACCGCTTTTTTTTGTCTTTTGCCTTTTTTTGCAATCTTTTTGGCCTTGATTTGGGGGTGCCCGATATTCGGGAATGTGTTTGGGCAAACACGCGTGTTGAGGGAACACGCACACAACGCAATCACACAGGGTCATATGCCCTCGACGGAGCCCGGATGCGATGCGGACAGGCAGATAGTTGCACAGGCCGCGCGTCCAAGAGCCCGACTTGCTGATTGAAGGAGCAAGCACAAACGCAATGCCCAAAGCCGGAACCGCTTGCCGATGTGATGACGCACGACCGGAGGAGTGGCGATGGCTACAGGGTAGCAAGCCACGTACTTGGTCGCCCTGCGGCTGCGCGCCAACGTCGTGCACCCGCGAGCGCGACTCGGGGGACACAAGGAGCGGGAGAACAGGGCACGCGTGCGACCTTGGGCTCCGAGCGAGGGCGCGAAATGCCCTCTTCTGCCGGCAACGCGGGCGGCCATCTTGCGACCGTGGGAGACTTTGCGAGCATGCCGTGTTGCGGTGCGGTGCATGTGCCCACAGGCCCCTCCACGGCAGCGGACGGGAAGCCAGCCGATGTCGATTGTGGTGCACGTACAAATTCGCTGTAGAAGTTGTAGTCTTGTTGAACGCCGTGTGCAGCCAACTGGGAATTGGCCAGTTGCAGGCCGGGCGCGGCACCGGCATCCCGTCTCGGGCCCTTCCGCGTCCGGCTCCGTCCCCGGGCACCGTTTCATGGAGCGTGCATCGCCCGTGGCAAAAGTACATACATACCCACCTGGTACAACCTTTGGCTACGGATCCCCACAGCAGAGTTGGGGTAATACCTACAGTACATTTGAATGTACACGAAAGAACATTCGCCCAGCCACCCCAATTAATTAGAAGGCGCGCTGTCTCAACAAGTCGACGTTGCATGCGCAAGTTCATGCGGTCAACGGGAGTGCTGACCGACGGGCAGACCGCCACCTGCGCTGCTGTATGTAGCATGTGCATGGACCTACAGCTCTGGCGCCGCCTTCGTCTCGCCTTGCTTTTTCTTCCCCGGGCGCTGCGTGAACCGACGTCTGCGTGGGCCAAGGAAGCAGGCCAGCCGATCCGAGGGGGGAGAGGAGGATTGACGGGACCAAAGACGGTGTAGACATGTGTGTATGAAGAGGGCCGGTGGAGTGGGTGGGCGCAATAATACGGATACCTTGCTCGACTTGACTCGACTTCTCTCTCACACTCACACTGTCTCACTCTCGCTCTTACTCTCACTCTCACTCTCACTCTCACTCTCACTCTTATTCTCATTCTCCACCCTCGCCCTCACCCTCACCCTCACTCTCACACTCTCTCCCCCTCATACACACACACCACGCTCCCTCCCTCCCACCCACAACCATGGGCTTCCTCACCGACGGCCTCTCCATCGGCCCGGGCGGCCTCTCGCGCCCCTCGCAACACCGCCGCCCCTCGTCGCGCCCCCTCCACAAGAAGCGTCGCTCCCGCTCCCGCTCCCGCTCCCCGTCGCGCCTCCGCTCGCGCTCCAGCTCCCGCCGCCGCCGCTCCGGCCTCGCCTCGGCCGCCCCCTTTGGCTCCTCCTTCTTCGCCGACGGCGGCTACCACAAGCACAACGCCTCGCGCGCCTCCTTTTTCGGCCTCGGCAACTCGAGCCGCTCCAGCATCTTTGGCCTCGGCGGCTGTATGTGTCGTTTCCGTTCCCGTTCCCGTCAATCTACTCTCTCTGCTCACCTCCTTCCGCAGCAAGCCGCCCTTCCTACTACAAGCGCTCCCCTCGCCACGGCTTCCTCCAGCGCGCATACCGCCAGCTCAGGCGCCTGTTGCGGGACCTCGTCCACTACGCCAAGCGCCACCCCTGGAAGGTCTTCTTCCTCGTCGTCATGCCCCTCGTCACCGGCGGCGCCCTCACCGCCCTGCTCGCCCGCTTCGGCCTGCGCATGCCCCCCTCCCTCGAGCGCATGCTCGGCGTCGCCTCCCGCGCCGCCGCCGGCGATGGCTTCGGCCTCGTCTCCGACGCCGTCCGCATGGCCGGCGACGGCTTCGCCGGAACCCGCCGCTCCCGACCGCGTCCCGCCGCCCCGGACTTGCACTGGGAGTCCGTCTACGACACCGCGCCCCCGCGCTCCGCCGACGACGGCTGGGGCGAGAGCATCAGGGGCGTGGCCAAGATGTTTCTCTAGCTCGCCCAGTCCGTCGTTTCTCTTGCGCCTCGGTCCGTGCCATCGTGCCCCGGTGGCTTATTCAAAAGCCAACGGGAGCTTGCGAGCGTGTCCATATAGCCCTGTCTCATATATCCATCTGTACTCTATGCTCTTGACCCTACCCCGCAAGGCAACAGACGCCTTCAACCCACGCCGCAGCCTCGACATGCCTGGAGGTTCCTGCGCCCGAGGTTACGGGTCACGCGCGGTCCGGTTACTCTCCACATGAGGGCCTCTTTCTCGGTAGACTTTGAATTTGCCTGAGAGTCATACATATTATACCATACTGATTCGCCAACGCGACATCCCATCTCGCCACGGCTTTTGTGCCTCTCTCGGGGCAGGCAGGCCTTTGCCCTCGGCTCCACTTGATTCCAAGAAAATGTCATCGGGCGGCCGTCTCGAGCTCCGCCTTTCCGTGCCCTTCCGTCCCACCAACGAGCGGACCGGTGGGCAATCAATTTGTGTGATCATGCCAAATAACAATATTCGTGTGATCGTCAAGTCCAGCGCCCCTTTCTTAAACCTTGCGGAAATTTCTTCAATCTCGTACCCCTGGACGAGTCGTCGGCGTCGCTTCCTCCAACAGAAGCTGTCCCGCTCGTCCTGCCAGGCCTGCCTTCATTCCGGTCAGGCCATTCGGGGCCAGGTCGACCTCTCATCCACGGAGGCGTTGAGTAGAAGGGTGCAAAATGTGAAGATTTACATAACATCCATGTACATTCGTAAAGCCAGACGAGGAGCAAAAATGCAACAATAGAAGGTCGAAAATGTGACCGACGTCGTGGGCATGGTTGATCGCTGCCGCCATGCCCAATCGCTCGCCGGCCGTTGGCAGGGTGGCATGGCGGATGATGACATCCAAGCTATGCTGGCGCGCCACCCTTGCTAGGCTTCCAGAATTGCATCATTCGGCCCAGCCGCTCCTTTGTCTTGCTCCCCTTGGATCTCGACCTCTTGCCTTCCGGCTCATTGTCCAGTGTGACCTCCATGGAGAGCTTGCTTCTTTCCCCATGTGCGCTGCTGATGAGTCGGCTGAGGCTGACGAGGCTTGACCGCCTTCGCCCAAACGCAGCCGACGAGACGGAGACGGGCCGTTGCTCGCGGAGGGTCGGCTGGGACATGCGCTGGCTTGGGATAAAGCTGCTGTCCCGCGTCATTGTCGAATTGCTCGACGTGAGTGACCTGATATCGTAGTCGGCCGATATCCTGACTTCTGGGCCCGGCTCACCCATCAGGAGCGATTGGAAGCTGTTCTTGTCCGTCACCGACGACGGCGCCGTCGACATGCGCTGGGCGTCCACGGACATCGGTGACCGAGGTGACGGATGAGACGAAGACGCGAGGCTCGTCGAGTACGGGCTGAGAGGCATCATTGCCGTGTTGTTGTGACATGTTGGATACACCTCCACAGGGGAGAGCTCCTTGGTTCCCGGCAGTCTCTTTGGCGAGGACGAGGCCGAATCAGGGCCGCTGGCGTTGGCGCTGCAGAATATGATTGACGGGGGATCCTCGACAGTGACTTCACCCGGCACCGACGTGTTTGAGAATTGTGCTGCCAGCGCTTTGAAGGAGGGCATCCTGGACTCTATCGGCTCCGAGCTAGCCCTCTTTGTGGCGGCGTGAGTTGGCTCGAACGGGGAAGCTCGCAAAAGAGGAGACGACTCGATCGAAGGGAGCACGGCAAGAGACGACGCCGCGCTGTCGCCGTGCAGATCCATCAGGATTGCCGCCTCTGGGTGGTTGCGCCGGTTGTCCGTGGCGACGGCGACGTCTTCGTCTTCGTCTTCCTCAAACACATCAGCCATTGCCGAATTACTGTTTAACCGATGGATGTTAGAACGCCCGGGATCGAATGGCGGTAGATCTGGTGCCGACTCCGATCTGCGATGGTAGTGCATGCCCGGGCCGCTGAAACCCTTCATGCCCTGCGCGCTGTGCATGCGTCGCTTGCCAGTGGTGCCGGCAGCGCGCTGCGCCGCCTCCCACTCCGCATTGTGGGGGAGCGGCGTGTTGAACGGGCCGAGAGCGGCATCTAGGTCTATCATGGGATGCGACGCGTCGTCCTTGGACAGGGTGTCTGGCTGTGGGTTGGCAAGTTCCCGCTCTGAGGCGGATGAATCGGCATTTGAGTCTTTCCTGGTGGTGGCTTCGGCATCTGGAGTCTCCGAATCATTAGTCTCCTCGGTCTCCTCGTCACCCTCGTCACCATCATCCTCCAGAGGATCAACAGAGGCAGGCGGCGTAGGCGGCCGCATGCCACTCGCCTTGAGAGGCTTCTTCTGGCCGCGAGGCTTCAGAGGCAAGATCGAGCCCGCCCAACCCTTGACCCTCTTCTTCCTGCTCATCTTCTTGCTGGATTGCTTGTCAGCGTTTGCCACACCCGAGTCCCTCCCTGTCTCCGTTGAATCAGAGTCGTGGTCCGACGACGAAGGCGCAGAGGCAGCTCTTGATACAGACTCGGACGAGCTGGAGCTCGAGGATCGCGGTTTGGTGGCATTTGTGGGACCGATAAAGGACGGCTCTAATCCAAAAAACGACCATCGCTTGGGGGCCTTGACCGTTGCGACAGGATTGCCGGGGTCTGCCGCTTGCGCTTCGGCAACGCTCAGCAGCGTCGGGTTCGAGTTGCGGCGCTTGGGTGAGGTGTTGGGAACATTGCGATTTGGAGGCGCCGCCATACGCTCCAGAATGGCTCCCGCCGTGCTTGGCCTTGAGTCGCTGAAATCGCGGGTGGAACTCCTAGACAACGTCACCGGACTCTCGCGGTCGCATGGGGAAGCCACAGACACGACCGAGGATATGCTGCCGGATACAGAGTGTCCGGGTCGCGCTGTGGCTGTGCTGGACGTGTCGCTGGACACCATGGATAGCGGCCGAGGGATGAATTCGAGCTTATCCGAAAACCCAACACGCGTCCTGCCTGATCTCGGTTGCCTCGGGGAGCTGCTCTCGGCGTCGGAAGAGAGAGCGGCAGGCGTGGTGGGTCTAGCCGCGTTCAGACTTGCATCCCTCACACCGCCACTATCCCCGAAGACCTGCGCAGGGACAGGCAAGCCAGATGTCCGGCCTGGAGACGCAATGAAGGTGTCCCTATGGAGCTCAAAGGAAGTAGGGCTGTTGGGGGCGCTGTTGCCCCTCAGCATGTTGTATCCGGGGAAGGGCCTCAGCAACGGCAGGTCGCTGGCGCATATTATCCCGGAGACAACGCGACGATGTCCGCGGGTGGGAGGAGCCAGCCCAGGTGACACGAAGCCACTGTCCGACTTGGTTGGACTGGTGCTCATGACGGCGATGGAGTTGCCGTCGCGAATACTGCCGCCAACGAATTCGCTGCCGCCGCGGCGATGGCCATGGCGAGCGGGTCGAGAGGGCGAGGGAAAAGGCTTTGGCGAGGTTGAGTTGGGGGTTATGGGAGGGCTCAGAAAGGTGAGTGGATCGGGTTCCTGTGCAAGAGAAGCCCCCGGGTTGAAGTTGAAGGCGGGTAAAGCCACAGTCCTGCGCGGCCTGTCGCCATTCTCAGACAACGGGCTGGACGGTCTGCGAGGTTCAACGGCCGACACGGGCCGCCGACCGCCAGCTCTGGCGTACAATGCCGGAGCAGAGGAAGGCGACGAGAGGCGAGCAGGGAAGACGAAGGGCGGATTTGGAGGAGCGTCGGCGTGGATGGATGCGTCTTGAGCCAAAATGCTCGGTGGACCCGCGGCGTCCGGGGACAGGAAGCAGTGGCTTGTAGGGTCCTCTAGAGAATGAACGGGTGAGGCGCCGGTCGCTGCCACCCACGCAGGGACCTGAGTAGCGGCCATCATTTTCCCAGCCGCGCGGCGGCAACTCAAAGTGATGGCCAACTAGGGGGGGGGCAGGGTGGTCATAGGCGGGAGCAAGGCCAAGGACGGAAATCGTAAAGAGCGATCTCGGTCGTCTGCATGCGGCCGCGCCTCGGTCGACATGTAACGGGCAGGAATCGGTGTCGACGAGGGAGGAAAGGACGTTGGAAGTGGTTTGGTATTTCGATGGTTTGAAGATATCCGAGCTTTTAGTCGAGCCTGCATCAGGTTAGCCACCCGGAGAGCCACGGAACGGGAAGGCGAGGCAAAGCTGAAGAAAGACGAAGGGCAACATGGGAGAAAGTTTGTTGGGCGGCAAACCGACGTTGGTGACACACCTTGGTAATGGGGGCAAAATACAGATAAATGCTGCGCTGGAAGCAAAGGGATGGGCGCAAAGGCAAAGAATCGAATTGAATGAGGCGACAAAGGAGCGGACGGCCAATACCAGCGACAAATCTCGACGAGACGTGCAGCTGGAATCGCACCAAGAGGCGGGCGCGCAACGGCGGCGGAAGGGCTGGGTGAGGGATGGGGAGGAAGAAGGAGGGCGTGAGGCGTGAGGGTGAGGATGGGCGGAGGGTTAAAGGCGAGGGAGGGTGGGAAACAAGCCCCAGCGGCCAGAGTGGGCTCCCGGGAAGGCCTAGGGAGGGAGGATGGGGCAGCCGAGTGCGACCGGTGGGGGGCCAGCATGTACCGGCTACCTTGGGCCGGCCGCTGGCGTGTATGCGACACGAGGTACGGGGCACAAGGCGGCCAGGCGTTTGACGGGCTTATTTTAGAGACAAAATCGAGCACACACTTGTTCATCGCTCCAGAGTTTCGGGGGTCAAGACACGGGATCAGTGCTCGGCACGGAACCGTCATGGTGAATCGGAGGGGGCGTCAGAGAACCCCCGGGCATCTATCTACAGTACACGCATGCGCATGTGCCAGATTGACGGACCAGACGGACGACCTTTTGGCTTGTTTTTCTCGCCCGATTATTTGGCTGGCTGTCGGCATCATCTGGATCTCGCCGTGGTATCGACCATTGATTGGCTCGTGGCCATGCTTCGCACCTGCAGCGCATTGGTAGGTACCCTTCTAGCTACAGTACAGTAGGTACAGTACAGTACAGAGTACTGGCGGCGCTCCGCCTGCACTCTCCGCTACTGCGAGGTACCTTGGGCAGCAGGCACACGGCGCACACCACCTCCATCTCCATCTCCATGGGAGGCAACGGTAGGTAGGTAGGTACCTTACGGATACGAAGTGCTACTGAGACGACGGACCCCTCCCTAGCCATGCAACCCCACGGCCACGGCAATGGGAAGAGGACGACCGCTCGAATCTTTTCCAGATTCTTGTCGACAAGACGCAAGGAGGGGGTTGAAGAGATAGAGTTTAATACCGCCGACGGCTGATTTCTGTTTGTGTGTACATGCCTTGGTAGTACTGCTTGTGTAATCCTGTGTAGGTAACCTGCCTCTGGGGGTCTGTTGTTTTCGTGGGCGCGACTTACCTACCAGGTACCTACTTGCCCATTGCCAGAGTGAGGAGCGCGCACAGTCGAGAGACCGGGTAGAAAGGTACCTGGTACCTGGGTAGGTAGGTGGTAGGTGGTATGCTCTTTGATAGGTATCTGGTAGACCCAGTGCACTCACATGCCGCCACCACTTACGGATAGCAAGCCTACAGTGCCAAAGGGAGCCGCCGCCGCCATGGCTGGCCCGTTGCCTTACTTAGTAAAGACTGCGGACATGGACATGGCTGGAAGCGTAACGGCGATGAATGGAACACTCCATCGCACAACTCTACTAACTGCTCTCGGCACCCCTCCATTCTGCTAATAATGAAACGAAAAAGGGAGACTCTGATGACGGATGGATACCCCCCGGGTACCTGATCGAGGCCCTGGCCATGTACATGGCGGCACCCCAGCAGGTACTGCTTGATCGGCAACAAGACGACAAAGGCCCAGGAACAGGGCGTCTCGGGCTCAAAGAGCCAGACGCCGGTACTGGCTGGTGCGTCCAAGGGTACCTACCCCACTGGTCATCTTCGTACTAGGTACCGTGGGAAAGCTACTGCTACCTGGTAACCAGGCTGTGCCTTGCTACAGCAGGTACTACATACCATCCAAACCTTGAATGGTCTGCCTGCAAGCCTGGCTAGCGGCTCGTGATGGATGGATGCCCTTGGCTGCGTTGGCCCTGGCAGCCAGGCGGTGCATCCCACCTGTGGGTAGCCTGTGATATTTGGTCTGCAGGGGTCCTTGGCTTCCGTCTCGGCTGGTTGGGGAGAGAGGAGAGAGCGAGATATGACCATCAACAACTGTTTTGGAAAACACTCGATCCATGGCGCTCACTATGTACCGGAGAGGATCGGGCCCCCGACCAGCAAGCCGCTCATGCGAGAGCCAGCGTCTGCTGGCCCAGCAACTTAGTTAACCGGTCGCTTTGGCAATGACTTTTGGCAAGAATGAAAAGCCGTACTAGAAGAGTGCGCGGCCTGCGCTAGTTGGGCGGTACAGAAGCCGCTGAGTTCCTGCGAGTCCCTGAAATGACGATCATGTGTCTCGGTCTCGCGGGAAATGCGCTGGTGAGCATTGTGCTTTTGGCGCGGGTCTCATGCTCGTGGCTGGCAAGAGGCAGAAGAAACATGAGCGGAGAAGTGACTCTACAAGGCATCGGACGTCCCATGACGGCCGCCATGGATCTATTTGCTGCCGCCCATCTTCAGCCTGCCGCTGTCGCGGGAGGGATGGGCCGGAATGCTCAATCAAGTCTAGGATTTGGAAAGAGGGCAGATCCGAGTGACTGTGCTTGTGCGCAAAGTGTCAGCAAGAGAGACCCAATGAGGGCCCGTGTTTGGGCACGCACTGGACAGTACATACAGACAGCAGTAGTAGCTCACGGTGCAGTGGGGATGCCGGGAGTCAAAGAGCGTGCTAGGCAGCTCCAAGTCGGCCTTTTGAATGCCCTCGCCGTGCAACCGTCGGCAACTCTGCTGGCTCCGACTCCGTCACACTTCGTACAGAGTAGGTACCTACCCTACCTAGACACTGATCGGAGCACCGAAGGCATGCGGACGTGGGCCGCCATGTCCTAGCCGTGCGGCAAAGTCAAGTCGAATGCCAGATGCCCCCCCTTGGACGGGCGCAGATCAGACTCGATCAAAGACCTGGCAGCACGGCCGCTGCCCAGACGCTGCCCAGACGCTGCCCAGACGCGGGGGCCCTCGAAGGCTGAGAGAGTGGCGACGCCGTCCCGGGGCCAGATGGTCGGTCGCGCGAACCACAGTGAGCCGCCGTGTGTCACAGCAGCGCAGTGGCGGCTGCATGGACGCATCACTCCGTCTTCCTTTTTCCCTGGCCCTCCCTTGCCTCGTCGCCAACGCAACCGCCTGCGTGTCTAGAACGGGCCAAGATTGACAAGGTGTCGCGCAATTTACATGCATGCGGCGATGCGATGCGCTGCATTTACTGTATGTACAGCATGTATGTACACGCTCGCATGTACAGCAGAGTACCTCTCTGATACGTACGTAGATAGATACTAATGTATACCTTACAGGTAGGTAGATGTATTCGTACGCATCTGCATTCGTCGAGTTTCTCATTGATTGCTCGACGCACCATGTGCATGGCGATAGCATCGAACACGTAGCCCTGGCCTTGGCCAGATTACATACCCTGGCCGGTTTATCCCTCGCCGTTCGCGGTATGCCGTGCCTGCCTTCCTGTCTACCTACCTCCTACCAATCACCCGCCCCGGCCGGTGCTGAGCCATGTATATGTGTGTCAAGTCATGTCGCTTGCCCGACTGCCACGGCTCGGCCGACAGATCAGCACGGCTCTGGGCCTCGGCAACGTAGGTATGTACTGCAGACTTGCTCCATGTGCTGCATGTGTGTAGACGCACCGAGTATATACATACGTGGGCACATGGGAAAGGCGTCACGTTTGCAGCCGAATCTCCCCCAGATTGCTCCTCATTCCACGTTCCCGTCTCCGATGGGCCTCAGTCTATCTTTCCTCTGCATGCCGCTATGCAGGACCCGGATCTCAGCTGGCATCGACGAGTTGAGCCTCTACTAACTCGCTCAGGCCTAGCCGTCAGCCACGGGGCCTTTTGCTCTCTGCCCTCCTGCTTGCTAGCGACTACTAGGTAGGGATAAACACGACCTTGTTAACCTCGATAAGCGGCCAGATACCTGCGTTACTAGGTACAGAGAAGTATACACTACTTACCTATCTAGGTAGATATCTACCTACTTACCTAGTACCCAGCGAGGTACTGTACTGATAGATAAAGCACCTACCAGGTACACGAGCCTGGGCTACATGCAGAGATGAAAGAGGGGAGAGCTGAAAGACCTTGATCGGTGTTTCATGACCTTGCCAGGTTCCGCCTCGGCGCCTATCCCGCGAAAAAAGAAGTCCAGGTTACTTCTCACGCGCGCACAGACAGACTGGTCAGTCCCGTCGCATGCTTCGGAGTCAGCAATAGGCTTTTGCCGGCCCGCCGTCTCCCAGGATGGATGCCGGCAAACGCCGAAACCTGTTGCGTTGCAAAGGGCAGCTGCAGTAGGTATTCGTACAAAGTACACACCATGTCTCTCGACGGTGGTGGGTCCATTGTAGGTGCCCCGGGCCACTCCGTGATCGAGGCGCTGTCGAGTCTCGAGGCGCCGTCCTCGAGACAGCGACCCGCACGAAGGCCCCAGGGATCATCAGCATCATCTTTTCCCAATCCTCCGCCCACCCGACGGCGCAATCTCCCCTGGCGGTGTGCAGAGAGCAACGTCATCGTCGTCGTGTTGGCCCACTACCGTCTAAGCCACCTGCAATTTAACGGCCTTCTACGGATAGCTAATGTCTCTTTGTTCGTCGCCCGGGTTCGCCAGTTGGCCCGCAAGCCCGCCCTCGGTTTCCGGGAACAGTATGAAAATTCGAGTACGAGCAGGCCGCGGGGTTCCTTTTCCGGACTCAATCGTCCATCCATTGTTCATCCATTCTCACCTTGGCCCTACTAATCACAGCCGCGGACCAGACTCATTCATCTGCGAGCCGAGACAAATCTTGGCCGCAAAAGCAATGGAACGGCCTGCCCGTCAATCATTCGAATCGCTGACCGGTGCTTCTTGTTTTTTTCTCCAGGCAACTGTGCGATACCTCGTAACCCTACCGTATGCGAAGCCTAAGCCTCAATGCCAAGTGTTTACAAACATGCCCCGTACTTGGCCGTACGAGAAACTCTGGGGCCACTCCAGCCACCTGTTACGTCTGCTTCTTTTTATAGTTTCTCCTCGCCTGACTGACATCATCGCACACAGGAGCGCCATAACGGTCACGTTCCTGGTCTATATCTTGCCGCCCTTGCTTGGCCCTCGGTGAGATGCGCAATTGAATCCATCCGGCGAGAGCGGGCTTGCACGTGAGCAAGGGCGCCGGCATTGGTTGACGCAACGAGGCCCACCATCGGCCATCGTGCAACCACGGCGTCATCTTGCCGAATAGGGACGTCGCGGATGAACACCCGGCCACATCAAAAAGTGATGAAGAAGTGCCGATTTGTGGGGTCGGGGCACCCCGACGGTTTCCCTGCCGCCACCTTGCAGCAGCCACACCTTGCAGCCACACCAGAGTGGGGATGTAAGAGCCGTCCAGCCACGCGCGGCTCCCATCTACACCGCCCTGCACTCCCGAGCCCCGCAGGCCCGGCAGAAATTTCGTTGGGTTGAGCGTCAAATTTGCGCACTCTCCAGGCATCAATCAGCCTTCGTACCAACGACACCACGACACAGATATGGCTACAGAAAATGCCCCAATGGCCGAATTGGCCGCAAGGCCGACCAAGCCTCTTGGCATGCGCAAGAACGGTAGGACCATCAGACGCCGGCCTCGCCCCCCGCCTGCCGCCACGTTGGCCGGGCTGACAATGAGTCGCAGGCAAGCAGTGGCATGAGCCGAAAAAGGCGTTTCGACCGACAGCGGGCCTGACATCGTACGAGAAGCGGACAAAGGAGCGCGCTGCCATGGCCCAAATGAAGGCCAAGGAAAAGGAAATAAAGGCAGAAAAAGAAGCGCATCGCCAGGTGAGTGGCCCGCGGCATGAACTGCGCGTGGTCCCAGGGCTCACACTCTCGGCAGCAACGAGTCGACGCCATCCGCGAGAAGCGTGCCAAGAAGGTGGAGAGGGAGCGGTATGAGAAGATGGCCGAGACGATGCACCGGAAGCGAGTCGAGCGGTTGAAGCGCAAGGAGAAGCGGAACAAGCTCTTGAATTCCTGAAGCGACCCATCAGCGACCTTGAAAATTTCTGCGAAGCTTTAAAGGCCACGTGTCAACGGCATTCATTTCGCATTGCTCAAAGAGACACCGCTGCCGGCCTTGAGATGGCCTTCGGAATGGACATCGAGAGGCTCGTGGAAATGACGTTATCTCAGTCCGTTCCGGGGCGCAAGGAGACGGGCAAGCCAGGTCGGGCCGGCCTGCGTGGGGAAGCACTTGTTTTGGAGCCTCGTTTTCATCGACGCGGCCGGGCCACAACCTGCATGTTTTTGATGCTGCGATGATACCCGGGGGCGGGCGCGCTGGTGACACGGGTGTGATTTGCATGCAGGCAATGAGCCAGAGATTAGACTCCGGGTGTAGCCGAGGCCGTTGGAATCAACTGAAATGAGACCTCATTGGATCAAGGATGTCGCTTCCAATTCGCCGGGTCGATTTAATTGCGTGCGTTCCTGCTGTCGCGGTGATGCAAGGCTGCCAGTCTGCCCTCCGAGCCGGCACGTGCAGGAATGTATTTGGCCCAGGTGCCGCCTGGCCGCCGACAGCCCCACACCCCCGGGGCAACGCGCCTTGGGGCCAGAGTGGGCAAGGCCGCAGTGGGCAAGGCCGCCGCCCGCCGCCCGGACTCGTTTCGACCACACACCTCCTGACGGCCCGCTTTACCCTCGACCCGATGCCCCAGCCTGAGACCAGAAACCCACGCGAGGCCATGCCCAACCTTAATCATAGATTGGTGGAGTTGCCGAAGCCCCGGGCGCGGCACCAGGTCAAGCGATCCCTCTCGGAGCTCACGTCACCGGCCAGGCTGTCGCGCCAGCACCATCACCTCCGACACCACCCAAGCCACGGCGGCCACCATGACCGAGGCCTGCTCGACGTCCAGGCGCCGCTGCAAACACGACATTCGATAAGCCTGTTTCGCCCGGCCGGCGTCGCGTCCGTCATGACCCCAGACTTGAGTCGCCGCCCCAGTCTTGCGGCCCAGAAGGATGACGTTGGCGAGGCTGAGACCAAGTACGCCAGGGACCCGAGGCTCCAGCTGGAGCAGGAGAAGGCGTCGATTCGAGCAGAGTGGGTTCTCCCGACGCCGTCGTCGCGCAGTCTGTTCTCTGGCATGCCCGCTGACATTTCTTGCCCCCAAACCCAGTGTCCTGAAGCAGTCCCTCGGCCACCTCGCCACCTTCTCAACCGACACGACCAATCAGCTCGACCGCACATACTATGCGGTGCTCGAGAAGATGAGCACCCTACAGAACACAGTCACGGCCATCAAGGGCCTGGCAGAGGGCCTGCATGACCTGTGCGATGGGTTTAACAACGACTCACGGGCCCTCGAGAGCGACACCGTCAGCCAGCTGGTAGCCCTGGGCCGCTTTGAGGAACAGGAGTCCAAGATTAGCAGCCTCCAAGACCGCGTGCGCCAGGGGCGTGCGAGGATCCAGAGCCTGACGGATCGAGTAGACGTGGTGAGGGAGCGCATCGAAGGCTGGGAGCGGGCCGACAGAGATTGGCAGGAAAAGACGCGGAAGCGACTCAAGATATTCTGGTCCGTCACGTCGGTCGTCGCCATTCTCATTGTAGCGCTGGCGGTCGGTGTCAGGTATACGACGACGAGGCTCGATGACGCCCATCGAGGCTTTGCCGGAGCTGCATCATCAATCCGGCCCTGGCTCAACGTCTCAAACCGTTCGGTCTCGTCGGCCGGCGGCAGCGACGGAGAGGCGGGCAAGACGATGCTGTGGAAGACTCCGACAGCCGACGATGAGCGGCTGCGGGTGTTTGACGAGCTTTAATTTGGGGAGGATAGAGGACACGGGCATTGCTTGCGCGTGCCGAGTTCTTGTCTACCCGTAGGTCCTCGCTGCGCGGCTCTATCGATACCCGACGATCTTTATATAGGTTCGTCCTACTTTGCCCCCCTCTGGAACTGCACGTGCCAGGGTGGGTGACGATGGTGATGATTGCTTGAGTACATGTACGATTGCTTCAGTACATATAAGATATGCTTACTCCCTCCCGTTGGGCGTTTTCTCAAGACGTGGCCGGATGATGACGACGCCGAGTCTTCCCACATGCGGTGGCAGTGTCGGGGAGCTCGGAGGAAATAAGAGAGGACGGGAAGACACATGGCAGCCGAGTCTTCGGCATGCCCGAAGGCCCCCCGCAGCACGGGGAACTTCCGTGGGGACGGCTGCGTGCATGCAGGGCCCTACGTAACCCACCAGCTACGGCGAGGCATCCTCAACGGCCGAGACGTAGGGTGACGCCAAAGTTGCCGGCCCCTGCTCGGGAATATGAGGGCTGCGCCCCTCGATGCCGCCATTGTTTACGTCTTGGCTAACGGTTGTGTCTACAGCATTGGTCCCTGTCGAGCGATTTCCCTGTTGGGCGAAGAAATTCTGGCCCATGTAATCTCCCGATTTGCTGGCGCCGGTTCATGCCATGTGCGCCAGGCAGAGACGGACGACCGGCCCAGCCTCCCTCATGGATCTTGGCTCGAATGATGGCAGGCAGACAACAATAAGAGGAATCGCGGTCGTTGGCTCGGGGCTCCAGGCTTGGGAGCGGCGGCGATTGGCTCTGGCGGCGGCGGACTCGTACCGGAGGGTGTACACGCGGCACGGGGCCCTGCGCCGGGGACTACGGTGGGTACCTGTATGCATGTACGCGCAGTGTACCCTGTACAGAGTACAGAGTACAGAGTTCATGTGCGTGGCTTGAGCAGAGTGTGCGTCAGCCTCGATGAGGGAATGATGATGCGCCACAATGCATGCCCAAGGTTCCCGAAACAGTTTCTTTTCTCTCTCGTCCCTGTCTTTTCCCGCCCAGCAGGCCTGTCCGTCCCCGGTGCCGAACTTCCGACCGCGCCAGGCGACCCAGACATCAAAATCCTGCCAAGGCCGAGGCCTGGATTCGCTGGTCGTGCCGCGGCGAGAGGCCGGGCGAGGCAGTCGTGCCGAGACGCGCAGTCAGACTTTACCCGCAGGCGCCTGCTTCTAGAAATCCAAGACCAGTCTTCCCTGGCCACGCACAGCCTTGACGGATCCGTGGCCCACGCTGTCTTGTCACGGGGCGTCCGGGGCGTCTGGGGCGTCTGGTCCGTGACGTGGAAACGTGGTGGGCGGCGAGGCCAAGCCTTTCCGTGGCTTGTTCCTTGCCGGGGAGGGGGACGCAGCGACGGGGGAAAATGCCCACGACCATCAAACTGCATTGTACATGGGAGCAGGCAGACACATACTGTACATGTGCGGCGCGTGGGCACGGTGGCGAGTCGTCGCACGATGATGGCCTTTGTCAACCGTTCGTGAGTGAGGTGCCGGTCGGTTCGGGTCCAAGTTGCTTGCTTGGGCGCCCAACGACGTCAGTCTAGCCGGAGCAGGTCGCAGGCGCTGTACAGCACATGTACCCCGAGGCTGACGCCCCCGTGAAACCTCGTCTCAACTCCGCCCAGGCGAGGAAAGAGTACATGCGCGGGACATGGGGCGTGCCAGTGGCATTGGCCCGTCCACCCACTGGGCTTCGGCTTCCATCCCACCATCTCTTGGTGCCGCCGGGGGGCTGAGGCGGGCTGCGATGGAGAAGAGGCTTGGCGACGCTCCATCCATCCCCAGCAAGCTTTTGCACGCCGTCATATTTATGTACATTCGTCCGGAACTTCTCATCCTTTCCGAACCAAAGGCTCTGCTCAGCCTGGCCTTCTCCTCTTTCTCCGAACGAGACGGTCCCAGCTCAGTCGCCCTTCCAGCAGCCGTCGCCTCTCCAGCTGCCCCGCCGTCAACCTTCGCAACGACAACTGCCTGCAAGGCCGCAACGACAGTCACACGCCCCGTCGACTGCGCGGATTGCCCGAAGCTGCCCCGCGTCCTTCCTCCCACCCGCCGGCGCGACCCCTACTCGCCATGGACGGAGACAGGCCGGAAAATAGCGTCGCTGCCGCCGCCGACGCGACGACGACGACGATGGAGCTGCCTCTCCGTGCCCGCGAAGCAGGCGCTGCCTCGCCGCCCGGAACCGCTCTGACGGGCAAGCAAGAACACTGTACGCGGAAACCGCCCCAATCCTCCTCCTCCCCTCTCCCCCCCCCCCTGGCGCCGTCTTGTTGGCTAACCTGCGGCACGACAGACCTCAAGCGGGAGCTCATGTCTCAACAAGTAAAATGGGAGATTAGCGAGCTCAACTCTCCCACGGCCCTGCAGCGCTTCGGCGCCCCCTTTCGATCCGAGCACGGCGAGGTCTCCCCGCAAGAGTCGGATTTGCCCATCCTGAGATACATCTTTGTCCACCATGTCCGAGA
>JAPEBW010001831.1:0-18364 GCA_027405785.1 Ophiocordyceps robertsii | reverse complement strand
TTAAGGGATTCCGAAGGAGATAATCTTTAACTAAGACGTAAAGTTTACCTTAGTATTTTAAAGGACCTTATAGCAAGCCTTTAGATCGAAGCTTCTTATATCTACCGCTTAGCACCCTTAAACTAACGGCTTATCGGAAAGGCGAAACTAAACTATAAAAATCGCGCTACGATTCTTTACCGCTAATTTCCTAAACCTACGCTAAACTAATATACTAATCGCCTTTTAGTTTAGCCTTAATAATTCCTTCTCCTTAGTAATTTACGCGGCCTTTAGTAAGCTTATTATAAAGATAAGAATAGATAACGGCCTCCGGTTTCTTAGTAACTACTTATACTTACGAAACTAAGAAGTCTTATAAAAAGAAGCTAAGTTAGCTATTGCCTACGCTTAAGCCGCTATAAAGGATAGATACGATAAGAAACACCGCCCGCTAGAATTTAAGCTTAGCGATTAAGTCTAGCTATAGCTTAATAAAGGCTGCTATATCGTAAACGGCAAACTAGCAAAGCTTTAAAAAAGACGCACCAGGCCGTTTAAAGTTACCGCTAAAGTAAGATAGCTTATATATTAGTTAGATATAAAAAGGTCCTTTAATATTTATCCGGTCGTTTTAGTAGTATAACTACGCTTAGCGGACGAGCTAGCTATACGCTTAAGACTAGTTTAAGATAAAGGGATACCTTACTTAAAGAAGTAAGAAATAAAATAAATCCTATAAAGCTATATAATAAAGAAAAGCGGCGGAAAGCTAAGGAAGGAGTTCCTTATAGCTTAAAAAGGCTAGCTAAGTAGCTATAACTTATAGGTAAACGAAAAAGCGGTCTTCTCGCTAAAGATCGTAAAAACCTTTAAAAAAGCATAAAAGGAGTTAGCTACTTAAGTAGTTTAGATAAGAGCATAACGCGCGGCCTTTATAACTTAATATAAAACTCTTTAACTAAGAGAATTAAGCGGTTAGGCCTAAGCACGAGACTTAAAAGCTACTATAAGTTATAAAAAACTATAACTTACTATACTTAAGGTAATTAGTTATTCTAATAATAATATACCGCCGTTTACCTTAAGTAATAAGGCCTTTTTAGCCTTACGGCATACTTATTTAAATTCTCTCCGCCGCCCGCCCTCTCTCCTTTCCTTTCTTCCTTTTATAACTATATTTCCCTTTACCGCCGGCTATAGCCCGCTATACCTCGCCTACTCTTATATATATAACTTTCTTTACCCTAAGCCTATAATTCTTATACTCCCGTTTTAAGTCCCTTTATCGTTTAACGTCTCTTATAGCCGAGACTAGCTATTCCGTAATTACTTTTTTAGCCCGCTCTTTTATAAGCCTTTATGCCTTTAATACGAAGGATATAAATAAGCCCTTAAGCTTTATAAAAACGAGGCGGCTATCCTCCGTAGCCTTAAGTACCTTAACGAGAGTTAAAACCTTTAGGTTTAAGCGTTTATATAAACCTACGCCGCCTTCCGCAGCCGCGCTTAAGCTAACGGATTCGACCTAAACTACGGCACTATAAAGGACGGCCTATACTACCCTCTTTAAATACTTAACTTAAACGACTCGCCTCCTAGCTTTATACTATAGCGAGGTCTAGATAGCCGGTTTCGTAGTAACTTAGCTATACCTCCCGCCTAGCTCTTACTATCTAAAAGCCCCCGCCGCCTATATATTTTTTAAGGTATAGCCGGAAATCTTTATTAGCGGAATAACTAGCTAATACTTAACGCCTTAAAGTTAGCTAACCTCGCTATAGTCTTAAGATCTATAATAGCCGCTATAGCTAGCGGAAACCCGCTTTAGCTAAACGATTAAAACGATATCCGCGCCGTCCTCGATTATATATTTAAGGCTTAGCTTAACTAGTTTATAGCTAGGTTTATAGCGGCGTCTTAAGCGATTATAGCTAAAACCCCATCTCGCTTCGCACGCGGTTTAGCCTATACTATAAAATCCCCTTCTTAGCCTATAGCTATAATAGGCCTTAAGGACCCGTTTAGTCCCTCTTAGCGAACGCTCTTCCCGCTTACCGCTACGCTTAGCCCGGCTATATAAAGGCGTACGAGCGCCTTACTGCAGTCTATCCGCTATCCCTCCTTAACCGGAGGAGATAGCGATAACTAGCCTCGCGATATATTCCGCCGCCCGATCTTATAAGAGCCGCTAGTAGTAACTAATACGATCCTTAACGGACCTAGCTTTATAGGCCTATACTCCGGCAATAAGATTATAATAATCGGGAGTTTCCGCCTAGCTATAAACTACGTTAAGTTCTACTTATAGGCCCGCGAAAAGTCTAAACGCGACTTAACTTTAACCTAAGCAATAAAGTTCTTAGGCTTTAATATCCGCTTTATTAGCCGCACCGACTACGCGCTTTATATTCTCGCTTTTAAGGCCCCCTTTATATAAAGGTTCTTCGAGACTATTAAGCACGTTTAAAACCTTAAAAGCGAGGAGTTAAGTATTAAAGCTATTAAGGACCTCGTTACCCGCTTTTAAGCGGGAATATAGATATTTAATACCTTAGTGCTTATTATACTTATTAATATTAGCGGGACGGCTTACCTTTACTTTAATACCTTCTTAGTAGCTAGATATACGTTAGTTAGCGGAAAGGCGTAAGTAGTAGCGCCGTATAAAAAGGATAATAAGTTAAAAAGCCTAGCGACGGAGAGCGGGGGATAACTACGATAGCGGTAGTAGGTAAGATATAATATCTTGCCTATAGGCGGCCTATAAAGCTAGTAAGTAAAACGGGAGACTTAGCGGAGGATTAAAAAACGGCGTAGGAAAGATAGGTAAGATAATAATATAAGATAAGGCCCGAATAAAGCTAGTCTCTTATAATATATCCCGCTAGGGAACTTAAGCATTCCCCGGCGCGGAGACTTCTTACTACTTAGTAAGGGCCTAAATATACGCCTTAAAGGAGAGTTAAAAAAACTTTACTATAAGTTTTAGCTAAACGTATTAATCGCCTTAATAAGGATAAAGCTATACGACTAAATACGAGGTAAGGAGCTACGATAAAGCCGCTTACTAGCTATCTTAAGCTGCCCGGCTATTATCGGCCGGATAGGCCGAAAAAACCTTTAAAAGGATAAGGACAGTATACTACTAACACGGCGTAAAGACGCTATTACAAAGCTATTACTTAACACCCCCTTTACTTTATCCTTACTTTAAACTAATAAGGACGTTAGCTTTTCTTTCTTACTTAAGGGAGTTATTATAGAATTTAAACGGCTATGCTTAAACTCCTTACTTTACTTTTAAGGAAGCCTTATAAAACCCCGCGACGGGAACGCTTAAAGCACGTACTATAAAGGTTCGCTTAAGGAGATATAACGAATATTACTAGTCGGACCCCGCTAAAGTTTCCGGGATATAACTACGGAGGGTTAAGAGCCTACTTAACTATAGTTTATAACGTCTTTAACTAAAAGAGACGCTATAAAAACTATTAAGCGGATTCCGCTAGTATCTTTAAGGGATTTTTAGGGATTTCCGCGGGATATCCTAACTATAGTTCGACCTGTTTCTAACTATAAAAGCACCCCGGAAGATATAGGATAAACCTTACCGCGATTTTTAAGGGATATCTAAGGATATTTAAGGGATTTCCCTAACTATAGTCTATAGTGTTTCTAACCGGGCTTATACTTAGTTTATTAAGCGATTTTACGAGGATATCTACGGTTTATTCTATATACTATAAATAGTATAATTAAAGATCCTTAAAAGTAGCTTAAAGGACTAAGTATAAAGTAGCTAGCTATACCTTTAAGAATAGATAAGCTTTTTACTATTTCTAAACCCTTATATACGATTATATATAGTAATTAGTCCGTTATACCGGCCCGACCGGCGGTAATTAGTCCGTAGTACTAGCCCCGACCGGCGGTAATTAGTCTGTAGTACCGGCCCCGACCGGCGGAAATTAGTCCGCGCCTTGTCCCCTTATCCTTACGCTATAAGGCGTAGCATTTCCTACCCGCCGCTTATAGTCTTTAAGTATAAATACCCTTCTTCTCTCCCTCTCCCTCTCTTCTTTCTTTTCCTTTTTTAATTACTAATCTACCTACGCGCGCGCCCCCTCTTATAATAGCTTTGCCGCGCCGCGCCTTAATATATCTATTATAACCCCTTAGGCCCTATCTCCCGCTATATCGTAGGCGTTTACCTATCCGGCGCCTCTTAATACGCCTAGCGACTATACGCTGCCGCCTTTATATTAATCTTCGCGCTTACTATTATCGCTTAGTAAGCGGAGCGCGATATATAGCACTACTATACGGCGCCCCCCCTACCTTATATATATTAAACGTATAGTATCTCTTAATATAAATACTTAGTATAAGGCTTACTAAAATTAAGCCTCGCCCCGCGCCTATAATTATTTTACTTATACCCGCGCCGGATTACGCTATTTACTTATACGTCCCCGTTCTTAGACTATATAGGACACGATGCTAACGCGATATTAATATACTAGCGATACGGTCGCCGCTATAAACGCGCTTTAAGATTATACGTCTTAAAAAACGTTTAAGGATTACTATACCGACTTATATATACGTTCTTTAATCCTTAATAAACGCTAGCTAAAGGGATATTACTAACGATTGCTATAGTATATAAAGTTAGCTCGTGCTACTACTACGGCGCGCTAGGCCTAAATATACCTTAATGTTTAAGGTTAATTTATCGGTATTAGCGGGCAGTAAGTAGTTTGCTTTAATTAAGTTATAGTTCTTTATATATCCTATTTATATTTACTTTATATCTTATTATATCTTATTATATCCCTTATTTATATAAGTATTACTATTCGTATACATGTATATTGCTATTCGTATACACGCCTTATTTTTAAGATACGTACTAACGCTAGCCCGCCCTACCTACTTATAGTGCCCGCGCCTAGTAAGTACTCGTTTCTTTTAAATGCCCGCGCCCACACACGCAGCCTACACACGCAGCCTACACGCAGCGCTCTCGCAGCTTAATTCGCTTAAAAAACGCATCTTTAAAGCTCCCGCGAGATGCGCGTATAAAGCGGCCCGTTAATTAATCCGGGCCCTCTGCCGGTGCCGCGGGCGAGGTTGTAGGCGCGCCCTTAATGTCGGCTATGTATGTGGGCGCGGGCGGGCATTTAGAAGGTACGGGTACTTACTAAGCGGGCGCGGTACAAACAGGTAAGGAGGGCTGGCGCTAGTACGTATTTTTAAAATAGGGCGTGTATACGAATAGAGATATGTATGTGTATAAATAGTAATACTTATTTATATTATTATTACTTACGCTTAGTGCGCGTTTATAGCGTATCCTCCTTATACTTATTGTTTAGAATTATCTTAATATTTACTAAGCGTAGCCCGAAACCTCCTCTTGTTTTTCTCCGGTTTTTCTCCTTTTCTTTACTACTTCCCTTATCTTATCCCTTACTCCCCGGCTCGGCCTACTATTGTCCTTTTGCCTTGCCCTTATCGTTCTTTATTACGTTGCTATACCGCCCCTTAAATTCCTTTAAGGCGATTATATCTTAAAAGTCGCTAATTAGCTACTATATTAAGTTAGCGTACTTATACTACTTTACTAAAACTTAGCGCTATCTCCCCCTTTTAATCCGTCTTTACTAAGATTACTTAATCTTCTTTATAACGTACTTTAGTTCGTTATCTTCCCCGATTACTAGTAATAGCTAATAGTCGTTAACTACTTAGCTAAGTAAAGGATTATCCGCTACGCGGCGGAGGAACTTTATATATAGTCTTTTATATACCCTCCTTAATATATTAAGTTTTACTATATATAGGCTAACTACTTTTATTATAGTATACTTTTAGTATAGCTAGTTAAGCTTTTAGTAAGGCCTATTTATAGTATACTTCTTTATATCTAGCTATACTTTATTGCTTACTTAAAGTCTTTCCGCCGGCGTATAAGACCGGTTTACTATCTCCTCTTACTTTACTTATAACGCAGTAATTGCTATTTAAAGGAAGTCGGCGACTTCCTTTATCCTTTATATAAGGATTCGTGCGCTCTTCGCGTTTAGCATAAGCGGTCCTTCCTCCCGTATAATCTAAATCGGCTTAATATCGTACCTATACGTAGCGAAGAAAGGGCTTATACCCGTTATCGATACTACTTAATTATTAAGCGCCGCTTAAGTATAAGGTAGCTATACCCCTTAGTTATCTTACTTATAGTAAACGTATATATAAAGGTATGCTTATACTTCTTAGTTCGCGCACTCCGTCGCCTTATTAGTTTATAGGTAGTAAGCTAAACTTAGTTTCCTTTAAACCTTAGTTTATTAATAAAATTCTTTTTAGAATTGCCTTATTTAATTTATCCTTTAATCCGAGATAATAGATTTTAGCATTTTATAAAAGCGGAAGTAAGATTATAAGAACTTAATAGTATATACTACTACTTTTATTATTAGTATTGCTTTTAAAGTTATCGCTTTTATTAGCCGGTTTATTATTACTTAAAGGTTCTAGGAGCCCTTAGTCCTTATTAGCGGTAAGTCGACTATAAAGTCTATTATTAAGTATATAAACGGCTATATAAAGGGCGGTAATAGTTAAAGAAGCCCTTTTTAAAGTTGCTTTTAAATATACCCCTTACCGTATAGCTTATAGTTCGCGACGAGCCGGCGTACTATTAACGACTAGCCCGGCTAAAAGAACTCTTAAGCTAATATCGCGAGCGTCCCTTTACGCTTTAAGTATCCTACCGCTATTAAGTCGTATATCCGCTAAGCGATTAATACTTAAAGCTTATTTAGCTCTTTATCCTCCCCCTCCTTAAAGTATTAAGCCTTACTTAGTACTTAAAGTTAGTCTTTAAAGCGGAGGCGCCCCTTTATATTAATTATATACTTGCTTACTTAAACCTTTAATTGCTATTTTAAAGTAAGTAACTAATCGCCGTTCTATATTGCTTAAAATATTGCTTAGTACTCCTTATCCTTTTATAGTATCGCTATCTACCGCTTTTATATCTCTTACTTATTAAATATATAAGCTAGTTATGCTTATTCTTTAAGCGCGTCTTAGCTTAAGTTTAAGTTAAGTTTTACTTAAACTCCGCCTTTATTTACCCTACCTTTATCTTAAGGTATAAGGTTATCCGCTTTACTTATATAGGCGATTAACCCCGCGTTTTCCTCCCCGTCCCGTATTATCGCGATAGTGCGCTTTTTTTATACTAACTATTATAAGAGGTTTATATACTCGCCGCTAAGGGGGACTTAACGTCTTATTAGTCGCGCGCTATCTAAGATTATCTATATTACGCGTCTTATTTCCCTCTTATTAAATACCCTTTCCGGCTTATCTTAATCGCGGCGCGATAAAGCGTTAAGTACTACCGCTAACCTTCTTAAGCGGTACTTTAATATAAAGTTATATAAGGCAAGCTTTATTACCTATTTACTTTACCTTTTATTTAACTTCCTTTTTATTATAAAGTACTTTAAATTCTTATAATCTATTAGCACTATAAACGCTAGCGTATTATATAACTTTACCTTTTAAAAGTCTAAGTATTATATAATTATAAGTAACTTTTTATTATAAATTAAGTAGTTATACTCCGCTATATTAAGTCGTTTTAAGAAGAACCTTACTAAATATCGTATTTTATCCGGTCTTACTTATATTAGCACGCCGCTTATTACGTATTCGGAGCAGTTTGCCTTTAAGTATATTTCCTTTTTAAAGTTATATAGCTATAGTATTAGCGTATTATAAAATACCTCTTAAATAAACTTAAACGCGGCTTAGTGCTTATTAGTTTATAAGAACGTTACGTTCTTTTTATAAAGGCCGTTTAAGTACTATAAAGCCTTAGCGTAAAGCGGGATAAATATATAGTAGTAATTCGTAAACTTAAGGAAGCTCCGAACGCCCTTTATATTCCTTAGCGCCTACTATATCTAAATAGCCTAAATCTTCTTTAAGTCGCACTAAACCTTACCCTTAGCTTATATAATAAAACTTAAGTACTTTACTTCTTTTATTATAAAGTTATATTTCTATAGGTTTAGTATAAGGCCTACCTCTTATAACTTTTTAAGCACCTTCGCTACCTTTTTTTAGTAGTCGTAAAGCGACCTTAATAAGTAGATTAAAACGTCGTTTATATACGCTATAACGAACTTATAAAGGTAGTCTTTTAGTACTTAGTTAATATAGCGCTAAAAGGTAGCCGGCGTTCTTATAAGGCTAAATAGGTATACTTACTATTTAAATAGTCCGAACCTCGTTTAAAAGCTATCTTAAACTTATAGCCCTTTATAATTTTAATCTTATAAAACGCTATAATAACGTTAAGTTTCGTAAACTAATATACTTTCGCTAATATCCTTAGCGTTTTTATAATTAATAGTAGTATATACTAATCTCTTTTCGTAATTATATTTAAGGCCTAGTAGTTATAGTAAAAGCGTAGTTAGCTATTAGCTTTTTTTATAAATAATACCGGCGCCGCGGCTAACGAACTGCTTAAGCGGATAAGGTTCGCTTTTAGTAGCTCGTTTAAGGTCTTCCGGAGGATAAGGAGTTCTTCCTTTAATATATTATAAAGGGGCCCTTAAAGTAGTAGCGGCTCCTTACCGTCCTTATTTAAGGTAAGATAGATCTTATAGTCTACGCTTAATCGGAATAGAGGTTGCTTAAGTGCTTTTATTAGTACGAAAAGGTCTAGATAAGCTTATAATGCTTAAGCCGGGATATAGTCCGCTAAGTTAACCGGCGTCTTTAACTAAAGGGCTCTCTTTATATTCTTTATCGTAACCGCCTTTACGTTAAGCGCTTATCGTCGCCCCCGGCTATCCTTTTAAGCCTTTTCCTATCGGCACTCCGCCGCGAAGATAGAGGCGCTTATTAGCTTCGCCTTTTAGATATTCGCGATCTTCGCGGCTTCCTTTAATCTTTAAAGGCCGATCTAAATCCCCGCTTTTCTATGCCGGATTTAATCCCCCTTAGCATTATAGACTACCTCGTTCTTCTTTATTTACGGTCTCCTTAAGAATACGTCGTAGCTTAACTTTAGTACTATATAGGCGAATATCTATTTTAAGTGCCCGTTAATCTCTATTTTAAACGCTACGATCCCCTTCGTTTAAAGCGTTAGTACGTCTTTTAAAAAAGGCTATAGCAGCCTCCTTATCCTATCTATAAAGGGCATTTATAGCCTTATCGCTACCCCCTCGCTTACTATAATATAGTAGTTATAGCTTATATCTATAAGTACGTTAAGCTCCTTTTTCTTATTAATACTAACTTTAAGTAGTACTAAGTTTAGCGTAAAGTGCTTTTTTATTAACTTTTAAGCCGCTTACTATTTCTCCTTTTCCCTTAGCGCCTAACTTTATACTAAGGTTCTTCTTTTCTTAAATCGGAATTTACTTTAGTTACCTTTTTAGTTATAGCTATAGCTACTTATAAAGTTCTTTCTTTCTTTTTTTTATAAAAGCGGGCGATATACCTTATTATCCTATAAGCAAAATACCTTTATATATTAAGCCGGCTTTATCCTCCTCTTAGCTAGGTTATAGCGTTAATTTTACTTATTAAGGTATTACCCTTTAAGTCTTTTTAGTCTTAAGTCCCCCCCCTTATTACTTTCTTTTAGCTTTAAAACGGCTACTTAGTTTACTAAACCCTTTTTAGCTTTACCGCGATTTACGCTATCCGATTAGTATACGCTAAGAAGCTTAAGGTTAAGAGGTTAACTATTACGAGCGCCTCCTTAAGGCGAAGGCCTAAGGCGCCCTTTAAGAACACAATCTATATATCGTATAGCTATAACCCCCCTCCCGCTTTAAAGAGCCTTTACTTAAACTTAAGGAGGAACGCCGCGAAAGTTTAGTTCTCTCCTTATTTAATTATACGGATAGCCGCCGCCGCCCGCGATTAGATATTAACGTTAAAGTAAATCGAATCGAGGTACTTAAGGAATTCTTACTAATCGTAACCTTAATCCGCGCCGGTACTATAGTAAGTCGCTATAGTTTACTATAGCCCCGTGTTTAAGTAGTTATAAATTAAGTAAAAAACCTCTTTTAAGCTTAAAAAGAAGTTTTAGTTAATCTCGTACTTTTCTTATATATATTATACTTAAGGCGTAAAGTAGCGCCGCTAGCTATTAAATTTCCTTAGCGCTAAGAGTAGCTTTTATTAATCCTTTTTCTTCGTTACTTCCTTCTTTATTATAGGTATTACGGCCCCCGCTATTATATTATAAGGTAGTATTAAACTACTAATTAATAAGCCGGCCCCTTTTTATATATACCTCCTTACTATCTCTTTTAGCTTTTATATTAAGGCTTTAAACTAGCTTATTAGCTATTAAATTTATTACTAGCTTGCTTAAACTTAGTAGCTTATTTTAACGGCCTTTACTTATAGCGAGAGGATCGCTTATTTAACCTTTATTTAGATATCGGCCTCTTTTAGCCCTCCCTCCTAAGCCTTATAAGCATAGCCCCCCTATACTAAGTAGGCTTCTTACTCGCGCTATATTATAGTTAGTAAGTCTCTTTTTAAGTTATATAACCTCGTTTAAAAGGAGCTTTAAATATATTAAGGGCCTATATATACTTAGTTTAGTAGTACGTAGCCGAATAATTATTTATTTAAAGCTAAAGAAAGAAGGGGGAAATCTTTATTTAAGCTACGTAGCTTCGTACTTTATAGGGGTCGCTTAAGTAGCCCGTACTTAGGTTAAGTTTAGGTCGAACTTAAGCTAAGTTTAGGTAAAGTCTTATACGGCTTTAGCTATATATTAGCCCGACTTTAAGTCGCTTGCTATAATATAACTATAGCTCTTCTTATAGTATAGCCCGTAATATCTATATATCTATCGATTATTTTTTAGCGGAGCGGCAATTCGATTAATACTTCCGCGTAAAGGAACACGTAGTCCGTTATCTTATTTTCTTAAATACGTTTTAATTCCCTTTTTTAGTTTAAAGATACCGGCCTATTATCTTAGTGCGGTAAACGTAAAAGCGCGTTTAGTATAACGTTTTTAACGCTTAGGATATAGTATACCTTAAGTAGGAATTAGCTTAAGTATTAAGACGCGAGGACTAGCTTATTATTAGATTTTATACTAATAAAGAATAGGGATTTTTAATATACGATTCCGTAAGTGCTTATATAGTTAGTAAAGATAACTACTTATAGCGTTCTTATAGATAGTATTATAATACGTAGCTTATATACTGCTTATATTAGACCGGCTACTTTAAGTTCCGTAAGCTAGTATTAAGGTTCTCCGCCTTAAAAGGCGCGGCTTAAGTAAACGATAAGCTAGACCTTAGTCTAGGCTAGTAGCGTCTTTTTATCCTATTCCGTGCCTTCTTTTAAGTAAAAAGCTATAGCCGCTACTCCGTATTTTTAGGATATATCGATTTAAATAAATAGTTATTAGGCGGGGTCGAAGTAGTAAATCGTTTAAAGCTTAGTAAGTTTCTTAGTTAAAATCGTAAAGGCCTCTTCTTCTTCCGGAGTAAGCTAAAAAGCGGCTTTCGCGGCGTATTAAGCCTATCCTTAGCCCCTTAAAGGGACTCCTTCTTTTTATCCTACTTAAAGTAGCTCCGTCTTTTGTTTTTATAGGACGTTAGCTTCCTTAGCGAAATGCGGGACCGTATAGCGTAGTTACTTAATAAGGCCGATCTATTTCTTAAGCTATTAAAGGTTCTTTAAAAACGCGATATCCCTTAAGGCTTATATATATTCGTTTATATTTATTAAGCCGATAGCGTTTACTTTAAATTTAAGGAGCTATATAAATAAGTACGCTAAAAAGGACTTTAGTCCGGATAAGGTAATATTATAGTTATAAAAAGCGCGGAATATAGCCTCTAAATATTAAAGGTGTTTTTCGGCCGTATCGAAGTAGATAATAATATTATCGATATAGGCCGCCGCGTATTTTTAGTATCTATAGAGGACGTTATTAATAAACCTTAAAACGTATACTAAGGAGTTCTTAAAGCTTATAAGTATTATTAATAATCTTTTTAGCCTGCGATAGCTTATAACTATAAACCTTTCTTAGTAGCCTTAGTAAACTAAAAACTAATAAAAAAACGATTATACGTTTACCGCACTAATAAACTTCTTTCCTTTAAGGCGTTTAATTATATCGCTTTAAAGGGGCATTAAGTATACGTTTAAGGTAATAATAGCGTTAATCCCCCGTAAGTCTATAACTACTTATCCCTTCTCTTTTCCGTTTACTATCTTTTATACTATAAATACTAGCGCTATAAACGGGGTTAGCCTATAAACTCGTTTTAATCGGCCTTACGCGGTTAGCTAGCTAAATATCGTATTTACTACCTTCTTATCTTTATTGCTTAATTAGTATAATCTTAATATAACTTATTAATATTGCTATCCTTTTACTAAAAGAATGCGTATATATTTAGATTCGTTTATATATACTACTCCCTTATCCTTTTAAAGGCGGGGAAACGATTAAAGGATATCTTAGACTTTTAATACGTATTTTAAGTCTTTAGCGTAAATCCGGACGCCCTTATTAATAGTAAGTTTAAGTAGGTCCTTAGTTCGGCCGATTTTAAGTTTATAGTTTATAGTAAGATCCTTTTATAGGAAGTCCTTAGTAAGGTTTATTCTATCCGGATTTTTCGTAAGGGCTTCCGCTAAAGGAGTAGTAGCGTCGACCTCCTTATATAGCTAAACTACTTATTAAGGTCTATAATTATCCTTACCTTTTAGCCTTAGCGGAGCACTAGTAGTTCCTTAAAATAGTTTATTACTATAAAGCTTATATAATTTTATATTATTATCCGGGCGAGCTTAAAGTTATCGGGGAAAAATAATATATTACGCCCCGATAGCGGCGCTTAGACCTATATAGGTAAGGCGTAGCTAGAACTAGCTAAAATCGTTATAGTAACTAAGTAAATTACCTATTTCTATATCGCTAGTCTTAGCCGGACTATCTTAACTTCGGCTTTAATTCCTTTATAAGCCCCGATCCGTAAGACTAATATAAAGTTAATAAGGTCCTTTAAGTAAGGAACTAAAAAGTCTTAGCTAAGCAATATATTAGCCGCTAAGCGTTTTACTATTTAAGCGCCGATCCTTACTTTTACGACCGCGAGGCTACTGTCTAGCCTTCTTAGTATATAAGCGGTAAATTCCGCTTATTTAACGGTAGCTATTCTTCCTACTCCTAAAATAAGAATTCGTTAAGAGGAGTTTATAGTTATGTTTTAAAAGGTCTTTACTAAGTCGGCTTAAATAAGGCTTTAGTCTACCCCGGTATCTATATAAGCTTTAATACTTATCCTAGGCCTTTCTTTTTTATAGACTAGTAAGCGTGCGTAGGTAAATCGTAACGGCCTATTAAGGTTTAATAGCTAGATATCGGGGGAAGCCTTAACTATCTAAACGCTTTATAGCTTTTAAATAACTACTTACTATACTAAGCTATATCTTTATATAATAACGTCTTAGCTAAGGTTAAGGGGGTGTTTATTTTCGATATATCGGTAGAGCTTATTCTTTAAAGGGAATGCTTTACCGTAAAATCCGCATGCTTTATATACCTCCTATACTAAGTTTACTATAATATAGATTGCGGTTTCCTTTAAGCTTTCGTTAGTATCTAACTAAGCTCCTTTTATATCGTACTCTTTATCCTTTAAATAGTCGTTAGTCTTTACTATAGTTCCTTTCTTAGTCGCGGGGTATGCCCGTTTTAGCTTTAGTATTAATAAGTATATAGTCTTAAAGGTCCTTTCTCTTTTAAGCCGGAGGACCTCGACTTATATTCCTAACTATTTAAGCGGGTTTCTTCCTTAACTTAGCAAGCGCTATAAGGCTTAAAGTATATCTATCCTTACTAAGCGGTCTAAAAACGTAACCCTTAGTCCTAGCAAGCTTTTAATAAATAGCTAAGGCGTCCCGGACTATCCTTTAAGTATATATAGGGTATAGCTAATCGGCCCTCGCCTTTTTATAAGTTAAACTTATTTCTTTCGCGCTAGTAAGTGCTTTTAAGATCCTTAAGTATATTTAACTTATAGCTAAGGAAGAATTTCCTTATATTTATTAATCTATTTATTAATATCCTCATTTTATACTAAGCGTTATAAGGATTCTTATAAGTAAACGTCTAGCTTTTAGTAGATTACTATAGTTAAGTAGTCTAGCTAGTAAAGCGCGGCCTTAGCTTTATATTATAAGCATAATATCTAAGACTTAAAGTTAGATCTTACTACTATATTTTTAATAGTAAAGTGCTTTTTATCGAGTGCTTATATTGCTATATCTAAGCGGATTTTAAACCGTTTTTATAAGGCGGATATCTATTAGCTTAGTCCGACGCTAAGCTTATTAAGTTCTTTTTATTATAGTTTTAAAAGGTCCCCGGAATACTATTCCGCTATACTTCCTTAAAAGAAGGAGGGCAATTAAATAGCTAATTTATCTATATAGGCCTTGCCTTTACTAGCGTTTCGGCGGATAAAGTTAATAAAACGGTTTACTCCTCGGAATATACTAGCCTTATCGTCTTCTTAAACTTCGTTAAAGGATACTTTTAAAGGTCTTAATAGGTTAAATCTCCTTATATCCTTAGCTTATAGTTAAGGTTTTTCCCGGGGCTTAGTAAGCGCGTCTTTTTTTCTTAGTGCTTAAAGGAGACTAAGGAATTATTCGTTTAATATTACTACTATTCTTACTAAGGGGCTTAAAGCTATACTTAGTCTTAGTATCTATACGCTTAATATAAATAGGTTTAGCCTACTAAAAGTATTGCTTATTACGTCCTTATTGCGTATTATTAAGGTCTCGGTTTTAATACTCTTACTAAGTGCTTAACCTTCCGTTTTATATACGTCTCGGAATCCGGTACGCTATAAGGCCCTTAGTATAAGAGGCTTGTTTTTATTAATTAAGAGTCTTAAAAATGCTTTAATTAGCGCGGCTATAGCGGATAAGGCTAAACGGTAATATTAAACTAAGAAACTACCGGGTATCCTTTAAAGCGGATTTCCGGTTAAGGCCCTTAAGCTAAACTTTATTAGTAGTATATAGTAAAAATATCTACTAAGCTTATTATCCCGGGGAAAAAGTAACTTTATTATAAGCTTAATCCGGAGGGTATTTAATAAGTAGGGAGCCGGATAGTTTTAAGGTTAGCTTATCTTTACTTTTTCTATTTAAAGGATAATCGATCCGTTTAAGTAATACTAAATTTAGTTTACTTAATTATATAGATTTTATCGTTTTATAGTCTATCTTTTATTAGTATTTTAAAAGCGGATTGCCTTTTAAAGGGTAATAGTCTTAGCTTAGCTAAGCAGGACTCGTTTTACGTCCCGTCTAGCTCTATAGGCTATCGCGGTATAATACTTTAAAAAGGGGTAAGAGAGATTATTAAACCGGTATACTTAATAGGCCGCGGCCTCTTCCGCTTTTATAGCCTACTTATCTTAAAGTTTTATTATAAGCGTATTAAGGAAAAGGTGCTTATTATTAAGGTTAGACTTAAAAGCTAATAAGAGCTTCTTACTAAAGAAAATATTATTTAGTATCTAACTTCTTATAAAATAAGTACTTAAGCGTGTAATATAGTCGCTTTTAGCTTAGCGGATATTTAAGGGATTTCCGTTTAAATAAGTAAGAATTGCTACTATTTACTACGCCTTATAGCATAAGGATAAGGGGATAAGGCGCGGACTAATTACCGCCGGTTAAGGCCGGTACTACGGACTAATTACCGCTAGTTAAGGCCGGTACTACGGACTAATTACCGCCGGTTAAAGCCGGTACTATAAACTAATTACCGCCGGTTAAGCCGGTATAACGGACTAATTACTATATATAATTATATATAAGGGTTTAAAAATAATAAAAAGCTTATTTATTCTTAAAAGTATAGCTAGCTACTTTATACTTAGTCCTTTAAGCTACTTTTAAGGATCTTTAACTATACTATTTATAGTATATAAAGTAAACCGTAAATATCCTTATAAAATCGCTTAATAAACTAAGTATAAGCTTAGTTAAAAATACTATAAACTATAGTTAAGGAAATCCCTTAAATATCCTTAAATATCCTTTAAAAATCGCAGTAAGGTTTATCCTATATCTTTTAAGGTGCTTTTATAGTTAAAAACGGGTCGAACTATAGTTAGGATATCCCGTAGAAATCCTTAAAAATCCCTTAAAGATACTAACAAAATCCGCTTAATAGTTTTTATAGTATCTCCCTTAGTTAAAGATATCGTAAACTATAGTTAAGTAGGCTCTTAACCCTCCGTAGTTATATCCCGGAAACCTTAGCGGGGTCCGACCGGTAATATTCGTCGTATCTCCTTAAGCGAGCCTTTATAGTACGTGCTCCGGGCGTTTTTATCGCGGGGTTCCGTAAGGCTTCCTTAAAAGTAAAGTAAGGAGTCCGGGCATAGCTGTTTAGATTTTATAATAAATAAGTTATATTAAGATTATACTTATTAAGCGAAAAAGATAAAAAGGTAGTAAATACGATATTTAGCTAGCTAACTACGTAAGGCTAATTAAAAAAAGTTTATAAGCTAACCTTATTTATAGCGCCGGTATTTATAGTATAAAAGATAGTAAACGGAAAGGAAAAGGGATAAGTAGTTATAGACTTATAAAGGATTAACGCTATTATTACTTTAAACGCTTACTTAATACCTATTTAAAGCAATATAATTAAACGCCTTTAAAGAAAGAAGTTTATTAATATAGTAAACGTATAATCGTTTTTTTATTAGTTTTTAATTTACTAAGACTACTAAGAAAGGTTTATAATTATAAGCTATCGCGGGCTAAAAAGATTATTAATAATACTTATAGGCTTTAAGAACTCCTTAGTATATATTTAAAGGTTTATTAATAACGTCTTCTATAAATATTAAAAATACGCGGCGGCCTATATTAACGATATTATTATTTACTTTAATACGGCCGAAAAATACGTTTAATATTTAAAGGCTATATTCCGCGCCTTTTAAAACTATAATATTACCTTATTTAAACTTAAGTCCTTTTTAATATACTAGTCTATATAGCTCCTTAGATTTAAGGTAAACGCTATTAGCTTAATAAATATAAATAAACGCGTATAAGCTTTAAAGGATATCGCGTTCTTAAAAAACTTTTAATAGCTTAAGAAATAAATCGGCCTTACTAAGTAGCTATATTATATAGTCCCGTATTTCGTTAAGGAAGTTAACGTCTTATAAAAATAAAAAATAAAGCTACTTTAAGTAAGATAAGAAGAAGGAGTCCTTTTAAAGGGCTAAGAACGGGCTTATTATGCCGCAAAAGCCGCTTTTTAGCTTACTTTAAAAAAAGAAAAGGCCTTCGCGATTTTAACTAAAAAGCTTACTAAGTCTTAAACGAATTACTACTTTAACCCCGCTTAATAACTATTTATCTAAATTAATATATCTTAAGAATATAAAGTAGCGGCTATAGCTTTTTATCTAAAAAAAGGCTCGGAATAGAATAAAAAGACGCTACTAGCCTAAACTAAGGTTTAGCTTATCGTTTACTTAAGCCGCGCCTTTTAAAGCGAAGAACCTTAATACTAGCTTATAAAACTTAAAATAGCTAGTTTAATATAAGTAATATATAAGTTACGTATTATAATACTATTTATAAGAACGTTATAAGTAATCGTCTTTACTAATTATATAAGTACTTATAAAATCGTATACTAAAAATCCTTATTCTTTACTAATATAAAATCTAACGATAAGCTAGTCCTTACGTCTTAATACTTAAGCTAATTCCCGCTTAAAGTATACTATATCCTAAGCGTTAAAAATATTATACTAAACGCGCTTTTACGTTTACTATATTAAGATAATAAGCCGGTATCCTTAAACTAAGAAGGGGAATTAAACCGTATTTAAGAAGATAAGATTACGGACTGCGTATTCCTTTATACGGAAGTATTAATCGAATTACCGCTTCGCTAAAAAATAATTAATAGATATATAAAAGATATATAGTAAGTAAAAATCATAGTATAGCTTAGCGATTAAGACAGGGTCTTTAAACTCTTATTCTTTTAGTTATAAGGGTTACTATACTTTATAGAAAACGACGGACGCCGGAGACTATATATCCTTAAGACCTATACTAAGGAGATTATTAAAAACGCTTATACTAAATATTTTTATACTAGCTATACCTATATATAGTAAGATCTATCGGAAAGCTTCTTAATTCTATAGCTTAGTAAATATATAAATAAAGTTATAGATAGCTACGACGCTTATTATTATAACTAAACCGATTAAAGTAAGACGTTAAA
>JAPEBW010001830.1:0-18367 GCA_027405785.1 Ophiocordyceps robertsii | reverse complement strand
ATATATTTATATATAGTAATTAGTTTATTATACTAGCTTAACTAGCGGTAATTAGTTTATAGTACCGGCTTTAACCGGCGGTAATTAGTCCGCGCCTTATCCCCTTATTCTTATACTATAAAGCATAGTAAATAGTAGTAATTCTTACTTATTTAAACGGAAATCCTTTAAATATCCGCTAAGCTAAGAGCGACTATATCGCACGATTAAAGTACTTATTTTATAAGAAGTTAAATGCTAAACGATATTCTTTTTAATAAGAAGCTTTTATTAGCCTTTAAGTCTAACCTTAATAATAAGTACCTCTTCTTTAACGCGCTCGTAATAGAACTTTAAGATAAGTAGGCTATAAAAGCGGAAAAGGCCGCGGCCTACTAAGCATACCGGTTTAATAATCTCCTTTACCCCTTTTTAAGGTACTATATTATAATAGCTTATAAAGCTAAATAAGACGTAAAACGAGTCCCGCTTAGCTAAGCTAAGACTACTACCCTTTAAAAAGCAATCTGCTTTTAAAATACTAATAAAGAATAGACTATAAAATAATAAAATCTATACGATTAAGTAAACTAGATTTAGTATTACTTAAATAGATCGATTATCCTTTAAATAGAAAAAGTAAAGATAAGCCGACCTTAAAACTATTTAGCTCCTTACTTACTAAATACCCTTTAGATTAAGCTTGCAATAAAGTCACTTTTTCCTTAAGATAATAAGCTTAGCGGATATTTTTACCGCATACTACTAATAAAGTTTAGCTTAAAGGCCTTAACTAAAAATCTACCTTAAAAGATACTTAGTAGTTTTTTAGTTTAGTATTACCGTTTAGCCTCGTCTGCTATAGCCGCGCTAATTAAAGTATTTTCGGGACTCTTAATTAATAAAAACGAGCCTCTTACGCTAAGGGCCTTATAGTATACTAAATTCTAAGATACGTATAAAATAGAAGGTTAATCGCTTAATAAAAGTATTAAGACTAAGACCTTAATAATAAGCGATAAGGACGCGGTAAGCGATACCCTTAGTAGGCTAAACCTATTTATACTAAGCGCGTAGATATTAAGACTAAGTATAGCTTTAAGCCGTTTAGTAAGAATAGTAGTAATATTAAACGAATAATTCTTTAGTCTCCTTTAAGAATTAAAAAAAAAGACGCGCTTACTAAGCCCTAGGAAAAACCTTAACTATAAGCTAAGAATATAAGGAGATTTAACCTATTAAGACTTTTAAAAGTATCCTTTAATAAAGTTTAAGAAGATAATAAGGCTAATACGTTTTAAGGAGTAGACCGTGTTATTAACTTTATCTACTAAAATATTAATAAAGGCGAGGCTTTTGCGGATAAATTAGCTATTTAATTACCCTTTTTCCTTTAAGAAAGTATAGTAAAATAGTATTCTAAGGACCTCTTAAAACTATAATAAGAAGAACTTAGTAAGCTTAGTATTAAACTAAGCTAATAAATATCCGCTTTATAAAAACGGTTTAAAATCCGCTTAAATATAGCGATATAAGCACTTAATAAAAAGCACTTTACTATTAAAGATATAGTAGTAAGATCCGACTTTAAGTCTTAAATATCGCGCTTATAATATAAAGCTAAGGCCGCGCTTTATTAACTAAACTACTTAACTATAATAATTTACTAAAAGCTAGATATTATTACGGGCTATGCTATAAGAAGAGCTATAGTTATACTATAGCGAATAACTTAAAGTCGGGCCGACGTATAGCCGAAGTTATATAAAGCTCTACTTAAACTTAGCCTAACTTTAACCCGAACTTAACCTAAGTACGGGCTGCTTAAGCGACCCCTATATAGTACGGAGCTATATAGCCTAGATAGAGATTTCCCCCTTCCCTTTTTAGCTTTAAATAAACAATTATTCGGCTACGTGCTACTAAACTAAGTATACGTAGGCCTTTAATATATCTAAAGCTCCTTTTAGATAAGGTTATACGACTTAGGAAAAGACTTACTAACTACGATATAGCGTAAGTAAGAAGCCTACTTAATATAGGGGGGCTATGCTTATATAGCTTAAGAGGGAGGGCTAAAAGAGGCCGATATCTAGATAAGGGTTAAATAAGCAATCCTCTTACTATAAGTAAAGGCCGTTAAAATAAGCTACTAAGTTTAAGCAAGCTAGTAGTAGATCTAATAGCTAATAAGCTAGTTTAAGGCCTTAATATAAAAGCTAAAGAAGATAGTAAGGATATATATATAAGGAGGGGCCGGCTTACTAATTAGTAGTTTAATGCTACCTTACGATATAATAGCGGGGGCTATAATACCCGCAATAGAGAAGGAAGCAATAAAGAAAAAGGACTAGTAAAAGCTACTCTTAGCGCTAAGGAAATTCGATAGCTAGCGGCGCTACTTTACGCTTTAAGCACGATATATACGAGAAAAGTACGAGATCGACTAAGACTTTTTCTTAAGCTTAAAAGAGGTTTTCTACTTAATCTATAACTACTTAAATATAGGGCTATAGCAGACTATAGCGACTTACTATAGCACTAACGCGGACTAAAGTTATAATTAATAGGAATTCCTTAAGTACCTTAATTCGATTTACCTTAACGTTAATATCTAATCGCGGGCGGCGGCGGCTATCCGCACGATTAAATAAGGAGAGAACTAAACGTTCGCGGCGTTCCTCCTTAAGTTTAAGCAAAGGCTCTTTAAGGCGGGAGGGGGGTTATAGCTATACGATATATAGATTATATTCTTAAAGGGCGCCTTAAGCCTTTACCTTAAGGAGGCGCTCGCGATAGTTAACCTCCTAACCTTAAGCTTCTTAGCGTATACTAATTAGGTAGCGTAAATCGCGGTAAAGCTAAAAAGGGTTTAGTAAACTAAGTAGCTATTTTAAGGCTAAAAGAAAGCAATAAGAGGGGGGACTTAAGACCAAAAAGACTTAAAGGGTAATACCTTAATAAGTAGAATTAACGCTATAACTTAGCCGGGAGGAGGATAAAGCTAGCCCGATATATAGAAGTATTTCGCTTATAGGATAATAAGGTATATCGCCCGCTTTTATAAAAAGAAGAAAGAAAGAACCTTATAAGTAGCTATAGCTATAACTAAAGAGGTAACTAAGGTAGATTCTAACTTAAGAAAAGAGGAACCTAAGCGTAAAGTTAAGCGCTAAGGGAGAAGGAGAAATAGTAAGCGGCTTAAAGGTTAATAAGAAAGCACCTTATACTAAACTTAGTATTGCTTAAAGTTAGTATTAATAAAAAGAAGGGGCTTAACGCACTTATAGATATAGGCTATAACTACTATACCGCAATAAGTAAGGGGGTAGCGATAAGGCTATAGATACCCTTCGCGGATAGGATAAGGAGGCTACTACGGCCCTTCTCGAAGGATATATTAACGCTTTAAATAAAGGGGATTATAGCGTTTAAGATAGAGATTAACGGGCACTTAAAATAGATATTCGCTTATATAGTACCGGAGTTAAGCTATAATATATTCTTAGGGAGACCGTAGATAAAGAAGAACGAGGTAGTTTACGACGCTAAAGGGGATTAGATCCGGTACGGAAAAGCGGGGATTTAAATCGGCTTTTAAGGATTAAAGGAAGCTACGAAGATTGCGAATATCTAAGAGGCGAAGCTAGTAAGCGCCTTTATCTTCGCGGCGGAGTGCTAACGGGAAAGGGCTTAAAGGGATAGCTAAGGGCGATAATAAGCGCTTAACGTAAAGGCGGTTACGATAAAGGATATAAAAAGAGCCTTTTAGCTAAAGACGCCGGTTAACCCGGCGGACTATATCCCGGCTTAGGTACTATAAGCTTATTTAAACCTTTTCGTACTTATAAAGGCACTTAAGTAACCCCCGTTCCGACTAAGCGTAGACTATAAGATCTATCTTACCTTAAATAAGGATAGTAAGGAACCGCTACTACTATAAGGGCCCTTTTACGATATATCGAAAGAAGAACTTCTTATTCTTTAAAAGACCTTAAACGAGCTATTAAAGGCGAACCTTATCCGCTTAAGTAGTTTATTAGCCGCGGCGCTAGTATTATTTATAAGGAAGGCTAATAGCTAACTACGCTTTTACTATAACTACTAGGCCTTAAATATAATTATAAAGAGGGACCGGTATATATTACTATTAATTATAAAAACGCTAAAGATACTAGCGAAGGTATATTAGTTTATAAAACTTAATATTATTATAGCGTTTTATAAGATTAAAATAGTAAAGGGCTATAAGTTTAATACGGCCTTTTAAATAAGGTTCGGACTATTTAAATAGTAAGTATGCTTATTTAGCCTTATAAGAACGCCGGCTACCTTTTAGCGCTATATTAACTAAGTGCTAAAAGACTACCTTTATAAGTTTATTATAGCGTATATAGATAACGTTTTAATCTACTTATTAAAGTCGCTCCGCGACTATTAAGAGAAGGTAGCGAAAGTGCTTAAAAAGCTATAAAAAGTAAGCCTTATACTAAACTTATAAAAATATAACTTTATAATAAAAGAAGTAAAGTACTTAGGTTTTATTATATAGGCTAAGGGTAAGGTTTAGTACGACCCGGAAAAGATCTAAGCTATCCGGATATAGTAAGTGCTAAAAAACGTAAGGGGCGTTTAAAGCTTCCTTAAGTTTGCGAATTACTATTATGCCTTTATCCCGCTTTACGCTAAGGCCTTATAATGCTTAAATAGCCTTTATAAAAAGAACGTAACGTTCTTATAAACTAATAAGCACTAAGCCGCGTTTAAGTTTATCTAAGAGGCATTTTATAACGCGTTAGTACTATAGCTATATAACCTTAAAGGGGAAACGTACTTTAAGGCGGACTACTCTAAATATATAATAAGCGGCGTGCTAATATAAGTAAGACTAAAGAAGATATAATACTTAGTAAAGTTCTTCTTAAAATAACTTAATATAGCAGAGTATAACTACCCGATTTACGATAAGAAGTTACTTATAATTATACGATACTTAGACTTTAAAGGGGTAAAGCTATATAATACGCTAGCGTTTATAGTGCTAATAGATTATAAGAATTTAAAGTACTTTATAATAATAAAAAAGTTAAATAAAAAGTAAAGTAAATAAGTAATAAAGCTCGCCTTATATAACTTTATATTAAAGTACCGCTTAAAGAGGTTAGCGGTAGTACTTAATGCTTTATCGTGCCGCGATTAAGATAAGCTAAAAGGGGTATTTAATAAGAGGGAAATAAGATATATAGTATAGATAATCCCGGATAGCGCGCGACTAATAAGACATTAAGTCCCCCTTAGCGGTAAGTATATAAACCTCTTACGACGATTAATATAAAAAGAGCGCACTATCGCGATAATGCGGGAGGGGGAAAAGAACGCGGGGTTAATCGCTTATATAAGTAAGGTAGATAACCCCGTACTTTAAGATGAAGGCGGGGCAAATAAAGGCAGAGTTTAGCTAGAACTTAACCTAAACTTAAGCTAAGACGCACTTAAGGAATAAGCATAACCGGCCTACGTATTTAACGAGTAGGAGATATAGGAGCGGTAGATAGTAATATTGCGAAAGGATAAGGAGTACTAAGTAGTATTTTAAGTAGTGCGGAATAGCAACTAGTCGCTTACCTTAAAATAGTAATTAAAGGTCTAAGTAAGTAAGTATATAATTAATATAAGGGGGCGCCTTTACTTTAAAGACTAACTTTAAGTATTAAAAAAGGCTTAATACCTTAAGGAGGGGGAGAATAAAGAGCTAAACGAGCTTTAAGTATTAATCGCTTAGCGGATATATAACTTAATAGCGGTAGGATACTTAAGGCGCGAGGGGATACTCGCAATACTAGCTTAAAAGTTCTTTTAGCTAAGCTAGTTATTAATAGTATACTAGCTTATTGCGAACTATAAGCCGTGCGGTAAGGGGTATATTTAAAGGTAACTTTAAAAAGGGCTCTTTTAATTATTACCGCCTTTTATATAGCCGTTTATATACTTAATAATAGACTCTATAGTTAACTTACTATTAATAAAGACTAAGGGCTTTTAAAACCTTTAAGTAATAACGGACTAGCTAATAAAGGCGATAACTTTAAAAGCGATATTAATAATAAAAGTAGTAGTATACGCTATTAAGTTCTTATAATCTTACTTCCGCTTTTATAAAATGCTAAAATCTATTATCTTAAATCGAGGGATAAACTAAATAAGGTAATTTTAAAAGGAATTCTACTAATAAACTAAGGTTTAAAGGAAACTAAGTTTAGCCTACTACCTATAAACTAATAAAGCGATAAAGCGCGCAAACTAAGAAGTATAAGCATACCTCTATATATATATTTACTATAAGTAAGACGACTAAGGGGCATAGCTACTTTACGCTTAAGCGGCGCTTAATAATCGGGTAGTATTAATAACGGGCGTAAGCCCTTTTTTCGCTATATATAGGTACGATATTAAGCCGATTTAAATTATATAAGAGGAGGGACCGCTTACGCTAAACGCGGAGAGCGTACGGAGCTTTATATAAAGGATAAAAAAAGTCGCTAACTTCCTTTAAATAGCGATCGCCGCGTTAAAAGTAAGGTAAGAGGAGATAGTAAACCGGTCTTATACGCCGGCGGAAAGACTTTAAGTAAGCGATAAGGTATAGCTAGATATAAGGAAGTATATTATAGATAAGCCTTACCGGAAGCTCGACTAGCTATACTAAAAGTATACTATAATAAAGGTAGTTAGCTTATATATAATAAAACTTAATATACTAAGAAGGGTATATAAAAGACTATATATAAAGTTCCTCCGCCGTATAGCGGATAACCCCTTACTTAGCTAAGTAATTAATAACTATTAGCTACCGCTAATAATCGAGGAAGATAACGAACTAAAGTATGTTATAAAGAAGATTAAGTAGGCCCGGTAAAGATAGATTAAAAAGGGGAGGTAACGCTAAGTCTTAGTAAAGTAGTATAAGTACGTTAACTTAATATAGTAGCTAATTAGTAACTTTTAAGATATAATCGCTTTAAAGGAATTTAAAGAACGGTATAATAGCATAATAAAGAATAATAAAGGCGAAGTAAAAAGACGATAGTAAGCTAAGTAAGAGAGCGGGAGACGGGATAAAGGAACTAATAAAGAAAAAGATAAAAACTAAGAAAAATAAGAGAGAGTTTCGGGCTATGCTTAGTAAGCGTTAAAACGATTTTAAATAACGGATATAAAGAAGATACGCTATAAACGCATATTAAGTAAGGATAATAACTAAATAAACGATAAATATAATAAGATATAATAAGATATAAAGTAAATATAGATAAAATATATAAAGAACTAAGACTTGATTTAAGTAAGCTACTTACTACTAACCGATATTAATAGATTAACTTTAAATATTAAGGTATATTTAAGCCTAGCGCGCTATAATAGCGGCGCGGGCTAACTCTATATATTATAGTAATCGTTAATAATATCCCTTTAGCTAATATCTATTAAAGATCGGAGAACGTATATATAGGTTAGCGCGATAGTCTTTAAACGTCCTTTAAGACGTATAGTCTTAAAGCGCGTTAGCGGCGGTAACTATAGCGCCGGTATACTAATATCGCGTTAGCATTATATTATATAAAGTCCGAGAACGAGGATATATAAGTAAATAACGTAACTTAGCGCGGGCGTAGGCAAAATAATTACGGGCTTAAAGCGAGGCTTAATTTTAATAAGCGCTATATTAAGTATCTATATTAAAAGACGCTATACGTCTAACGTACGCGAGGTAAAGAGGGCGCTATATAGTAGTGCTATAGGTTACGCTCCGCTTACTAAGCGATAGCGGTAAGCGCGAAGACTAATATAAGGGCGGTAGCGTATAATTGCCGGGCGTGTTAAGGGGCCCTAGACGGGTAGACGCCTATAATATAGCAGGAGATAGGGCGCGGGGAGTTATAGTAGATATATTAAGGCGCGGCGCGACGAAGCCGTTATAGGAGGGGGCGCGCGCGCGAGGGAATTAATAATTAAAAAAGAAGAAAAGAAAAAGGAGGGAAAAGAAGAGAGAAAGGGTATTTATGCTTAAAAGGCGTAAGTAGCGGGAAGGCAAAGTATGCTTTAAGCACTAATAATAGCGGTAAGCGGAGGAGATATATTATACCGCCTTAGCGCTACTTAAGACGACGTAGCGGCGTAAATAGGCAAGCGTATAATATATCTAATACTATAAGGCGATATTAGTTAAGGGAGTGCGTTAACGTATAACTATAAGCACGATAAAGATAACCGCACCGATTAATGTTAAGCGCGAAGCGGGGGGCGGGGCAATAACGTTATATACCTTAGTACGTAATAGCTTAAAAAAGGGATAGTATTATAAGCTATACTATAAGAAGAGCTATAGTTATACTATAGCAAATAACTTAAAGTTAGGCTAATATATAGCTAAAGTTATATAAAGCTTTACCTAAACTTAGCTTAACTTTAACTTAAACTTAACTTAAGTATAGGCTGCTTAAGCGACCCTTATATAGTACGGAGCTATATAGCTTAAATAAAGATTTCCCCCTTCCCTTTTTAGCTTTAGATAAACAATTATTTAGCTACGTGCTACTAAACTAAGTATACGCAGGCCTTTAATAGATATCTACTTATAAAAATCCTTATAACGTTTAGTAAGAAACGAGGATATTAATAAATAGATTAATAAATATAAGGAATTTCTTCTTTAAATTTAAGTTAAATATACTTAAGGATCTTAAAAGCACTTACTAGCGCGAAAGAAATAAGTTTAACTTATAAAAAGGCGAGGGCTAACTAGCTATACCTTATACGCACTTAAAGGATAGTCCGGGACGCCTTAGCTATTTATTAAAAGCTCGCTAGGATTAAAGGTTACGTTTTTAAACCGCTTAGTAAAGGCGGATATACTTTAAACTTTATAGCGCTTGCTAAGTTAAAGAAGAAACCCGCTTAAATAGCTAAAAATATAAGTCGAGGTCCTTTAGCTTAAAAGAGAAAGGACTTTTAAGACTATACGCTTACTAATACTAAAGCTAAAATAGGTATACCCCGCGACTAAGGAAAAAACTATAGTAAAGACTAATAACTATTTAAAAGATAAAGAGTATAATATAAAAAAAGCTTAGTTAAATACTAATAAAAGCTTAAAGGAAACCGCAATTTATATTATAGTAGACTTAATATAAGAGGCCGATAAAGCATGCGGATTTTATAGTAAAGTATTCCCCTTAAAGAATAAGCTTTACTAATACGTTAAAGATAAATACCCCCTTAACCTTAACTAAGACGTTACTATATAAAGACGTAGCTTAGTATAGTAAGTAGTTATTTAAAAGCTATAAAGCATTTAGATAGTTAAGGCTTCCCCCGATATTTAGCTATTAAACCTTAATAGGCCGTTACGATTTACCTATATACGCTTACTAATCTATAAAAAAAAAGGGCCCGGGATAAGCATTAAAGCTTATATAGATATTAAAGTAAACTAAAGCCTTATTTAAGCTAACTTAGTAAAGACCTTTTAAGATATAACTATAAACTCCTTTTAATAAATTCCTATTTAAAGAGTAAGAAGAATAGCTACTATTAAATAGGTAGAATTTACCGCTTATATACTAAGAAAGCTAAATAGTAGCCTCGTAGTCGTAAAGGTAAAGATCGGCGCCTAAATAGTAAAACGCTTAGCGGCTAATATATTGCTTAGCTAAGACTTTTTAGTTCCTTACTAAAAAAACCTTATTAACTTTATATTAGTCTTATAAATCGGGGCCTATAAAAGGATTAAAGCCGAAGTTAAGATAGTTTAGCTAAGACTAGCAATATATAGATAGGTTATTTACTTAGTTACTATAACGATTTTAGTTAGTTTTAGCTACGCCTTACTTATATAGGTCTAGGCGCTGCTATTAAGGCATAATATAATATTTTTCCTTAATAACCTTAAGCTCGCCTAGATAATAATATAGGATTATATAAGCTTTATAACGATAAACTATTTTAAGGAACTATTAATACTCCGCTAAGGCTAAAAAGTAAGGATAATTATAGACCTTAATAAGTAGTTTTAACTATATAAAGAGGTCGATGCTACTACTCCCTTAGTAGAAGCCTTTATAGAAAATCTAAATAAAATAGACCCCGCTAAAGACTTCTTATAAAAAGATCTTACTATAAACTATAAACTTAAAATCGGCCAAACTAAGGACTTACTTAAACTTACTACTAATAAGGGCGTTTAAATCTACGCTAAAGACTTAAAATACATATTAAAAGTCTAAGATATCTTTTAATTATTTCCCCGCCTTTAAAAAGATAAGGCAGTAGTATATATAGACAAATCCGAATATATACGCATTCTTTTAGTAAAAGGATAATAATACTAATAAATCGTATTAAGATTATACCTATTAAGCGATAAAGATAAGAAGGTAGTAGATACGATCTTCGGCTAGCTAACCGTATAAGGCCGATTAAAATAAGTCTATAGGCTAACTTTATTCGCGGCGCTAGTATTTATAGTATAAAAGATAGTAAATAAAAAGGAGAAAGAATAAGTAGTTATAAACTTATAAGGGATTAATGCTATTACTACCTTAAACGTATACTTAATACCCCTTTAAAGCGATATAATTAAACGCTTTTAAGAAAAGAAGTTTATTAATATAGTAAATATATAATCGTTTTTTTATTAGTTCTTAGTTTACTAAGACTACTAAGAAAGGTTTATAGTTATAAGCTATCGCGGGCTAAAAAGATTACTAGTAATACTTATAAGCTTTAAAAACTCCCCGGTATATATCTAAAGGTTTATTAATAACGTCCTCTATAGATACTAAGAATACGCGGCGGCCTATATTAATAATATTATTATCTACTTTAATATAGCCGAAAAACACCTTTAATATTTAAAGGCTATATTCCGCGCCTTTTATAACTATAATATTACCTTATCCGGACTAAAGTCCTTTTTAGTATACCTATCTATATAGCTTTTTAGATTTAAGGTAGACGCTATTAGCTTAATAAATATAAACGAACGCGTGTAAGCCTTAAGGGATATTGCGTTCTTAAAGAACCTTTAATAGCTTAAGAAATAGATTGGCCTTACTAAGTAGCTACGCTATATAGTCCCGTATTTCGCTAAGGAAGTTAACGTCTTATAAAAACGAAAGATAAAGCTACTTTAAGTTAGATAGGAAAAAGGAATCCCCTTAAGGGGCTAAAAACGGGCTTAATATACCTTAAAAGCCGCTTTTTAGCTTACTTTAAAGAAAAAAGAGGCCTTCGCGATTTTAACTAAGAAACTTACTAAGCTTTAAACGATTTACTACTTTAACCCCGCTTAATAACTATTTATCTAAATTAATATATCTTAAAAATACGGAGTAGTAGCTATAGCTTTTTACTTAAAAGAAGGCACGGAATAGGATAAAAAGACGCTACTAGCCTAAACTAAAGTCTAGCTTATTATTTACTTAAGCCGCGCCCTTTAAGGCGGAGAACCTTAATACTAGCTTATAAAACTTAAAGTAGCCGGTTTAGTATAAGTAGTATATAAGCTACGTATTATAGTACTATCTATAAGAACGCCGTAAGTAGTTATCTTTACTAACTATATAAGTACTTATAGAATTATATACTAAAAATCCTTATTCTTTACTAATATAAAGTTTAATAATAAGCTAATCCTCGTATCTTAATACTTAAGCTAATTCCCGCTTAAGGTATACTATATCCTAAGTATCGAAAATATCGTGCTAAACGCGCTCTTATATCTACCGCACTAAGACGATAGGCCGGTATCCTTAAACTAAGAAAGGGAATTAAAACGTATTTAAGAAGACGAGATAACGGACTGCGTATTCCTTTACGCGGAAGTATTAATTAAATTACCGCTCCGCTAAAAAGTAATCGATAGATATACGGAAGATATACGGTAAGTAAAAATTATAGCGTAGCTTGGCGATAAGGATAAGGTCTTTAAACTCCTATTCCTTTAGTTATAGGGGTTGCTATACTTTATAAAGAACGATAAACGCTAGAGATTATATATTCTTAAGACTTATATTAAGGAGATCGTTAAAGATACTTATACTAAATACTTTTATACTAGCCGTACCTATATATAGCAAGACCTATTTAAAAGCTTCTCGATCTTATAGCTTAGTAAATATATAGATAAGGTTATAAACGGCTATAATACTTATTACTATAACTAAACTAATTAAGGTAAGACGCTAAAGTAGCTTATCCCGATTTAAAGCCCGCTAGTTTTATACTATATAATAGCGATAAACTTTATTACTAGGCTTTTAATAGTTTAAGCTAAATAATCCCTATAAAAAGATCTTATAAAAAACCTTTTTAATACCTTACTAACTATAACTAATAAATTCTTAAAAATATATCTCCTTATCTTAAGTAATAATTAGTTTACTATAAAAGACTAAGTATAAGCGTTATATACTAAACTACTCCGCGCTAACTAAGGGATTTTAAAGGGGATAATCTTTAACCGGGATATAAAGTTTACTTTAGTATTTTAACGGACCTTATAGTAAGCCTTTAAATCGAAGCTTTTTATATTTACTACTTAGTACCTTTAAACCGACGGCCTATCGGAAAGGCGAAACTAAACTATAAAAATCGCGCTACGATTCTTTACCGCTAATTTGCTAAACTTACGCTAAACTAATACGCTAATCGCGTTTTAGTTTAGCCTTAATAATTCCTTCTCCTTAGTAATTTACGCGGCCTTTAATAAGCTTATTATAAGGATAAGAATAAATAACGGCCTCTAGTTCTTTAGTAACTACTTATACTTATAAAACTAAGAGGTCTTATAAAAAGAAGCTAGGTTAGCTATCGCTTACGCTTAAGCCGCTATAAAGGATAGATATAATAAGAAATACCGCCCGCTAGAATTTAAGCTTAGCGATTAAGTCTAGCTATAGCTTAGTAAAGGCTATTATATCGCGGATAGCAGACTAGCGAAGCTTTAAGAAAGATATACTAAGCCGTTTAAGGTTACTGCTAAAGTAAGATAGCTTATATACTAGCTAAATATAAAAAGGTCCTTTAATATTTATTTAGTCGTTTTAGTAGCATAACTACGCTTAGCGGATAAGCTAGCTATACGCTTAAAACTAGTTTAAGATAAAAGGATACCTTACTTAAATAAGTAAAAAGTAAAACGAATCCTATAAAGCTATATAATAAAAAAAGGCGGTAAAAATCTAAGGAAGGAGTTCCTTATAGCTTAAAAAGGCTAGCTAAGTAGCTATAACTTATAAGTAAACGAAAAAGCGGTCTTCTCGCTAAAGATTATAAAAGCCTTTAAAAAAGTATAAAAGAAGTTAGCTACTTAAGTAGTTTAAATAAAAGCATAATACGCGGCCTTTATAACTTAATATAAAACTCTTTAACTAAGAGAATTAAGCGGTTAAGCTTAAGCATAAGACTTAAAAGCTACTATAAGTTATAAGAAGCTATAACTTACTACGCTTAAGGTAATTAATTATTTTAATAATAATATACCGCTATTTACTTTAAGTAATAAGGCCCTTTTAGCCTTACGGTATACTTATTTAAATTCTCTCCGCCGCCTGCTTTCTTTCCTTTCCTTTCTTCTTTTTATAACTATATTTCCCTCTCCCGCTAGCTATAGCCCGCTATACCTCGCTTACTTTTATACGCATAACTTTCTTTACTTTAAGCCTACGATTTTTATACTCCCGTTTTAAGTCCCTTTATTATTTAACGTCTTTTATAGCTAAAACTAGCTATTCTATAACTACTTTTTTAGCCCGCTCTCCTATAAGCCTTTATGCTTTTAATATAAAGGATATAAATAAGCTCTTAAGCTTTATAAAAACAAGGCGGCTATCCTCCGTAGCCTTAAGTCCCTTAATAAGAGTTAGAACCTTTAAGTTTAAGCTTTTATATAAACCTACGCCGCCTTTTATAGCCGCGCTTAAGCTAACGGATTTAACTTAAACTACGGCACCGTAAAAGATAGCCTATACTACCCTCTTTAAATACTTAACTTAAACGACTTACCTCTTAGCTTTATATTATAGCGAGGTTTAAATAGCCGGTTTCGCGGCAACTTCGCTATACCTCTTACTTAGCTTTTACTATTTAAAAGCCCTTACTACCTATATATTTTTTAAGGTATAGCTAGAAATCTTTATTAGCGGAATAACTAGCTAATACTTAATGCCTTAAGGTTAACTAACCTCGCTATAGTCTTAAGATCTATAGTAACCGCTATAGCTAGCGGAAACCCGCTTTAGCTAAACGACTAAAACAACGTCCGCGCTATTCTTAACTATATATTTAAGGCCTAGCTTAACTAGTTTATAGCCGGGTTTATAGCGGCGTCTTAAGCTACTATAGCTAAAACCTTATCTTACTTTATATATAGTCTAGCTTATATTATAAAATCCCTTTCTTAGCTTATAGCCGCTATAAGCCTTAAAGACCTATTTAGTCCCGCTTAGCAAACGCTCTTTTCGCCCGCCGCTATGCTTAGCCCGGCTATATAAAGGCGTACGAGCGCTTTATTATAGTCTATCCGCCGTCCCTCCTTAACTAAAAGAGATAGCGATAACTAGCCTCGTAATATATTCCGCCGCTTAATCTTATAAAAGCTATTAGTAGTAATTAATATAATCTTTAATAGACTTAGCTTTATAAGCCTATACTCCGGCGACGAGATTATAATAATTAAAAGTTTCTACCTAGCTATAAACTACGCTAAGTTCTACTTATAGGCCTGCGAAGAGTCTAAACGCGACTTAGCTTTAACCTAAGTAATAAAGTTCTTAGGCTTTAATATCCGCTTTATTAATTATACTAACTATATGCTTTATATTCTTACCCTTAAGGCCCTCTTTATATAAAAGTTCTTTAAGACTATTAAGTATATTTAGAACCTTAAGAGCGAGGAGTTAAGTATTAAAGCTATTAAGGACTTTATTACTTGCTTTTAAGCGGGAATATAAATATTTAATACCTTAGTGCTAACTATACCTATTAATATTAGCGGGATAGCTTACCCTTACCTTAATACCTTTTTAGTAGCTAGACGCGCGTTAGTTAGTAAAAAGGTATAGGTAGTAGCGCTACGTAAAAAGGATAATAAGTCGGAAAGCCTAGTAATAAAGAGCGGGGGATAACTATAATAGCGGTAGTAAGTAAGATATAATATCTCGCTTATAGGCGGCCTATAAAGCTAGTAAGTAAAATAAGAGACTTAGCGGAGGATTAAAAATAGCGTAGGAAAGGTAAGTAGGATAATAATATAAGATAAGGCCTAAATAAAGCTAATCTCTCGTAATATATCCCGCTAAGGAACTTAAGCATTCCTTAGCGCGGAGACTCCTTACTACTTAGTAAAGGCCTAAATATACGCCTTAAAAGAGAGTTAAAAAACTTTACTATAAGTTTTAGCTAAACGTATTAATCGCCTTAATAAGAATAAAGCTATATAATTAAATATAAAGTAAAGATTTATAATAAAGCCACTTACTAACTATTTTAAGCTACTTAGCTACTATTAGCTAAATAGGCTAAAAAAACTATTAAAAAGATAAGGACGGCGTACTATTAATATAGCATAAAGACGCTATTATAAAGCTATTACTTAGCACCCCCTTTACTTTATACTTACTTTAAACTAATAAAGACGTTGGCTTTTCTTTCTTACTTAAGGGAGTTACTATAAAATCTAAACGGCTATGCTTAGACTCCTTACTTTACTTTTAAGGAAGCCTTACGAAACCCCGCGATAAGAACGCTTAAAGTATATACTACGAAGGCTTACTTAAGGAGATACGATAAATATTACCGGTTAGACCCCGCTAAGGTTTCCGGGATATAACTATAAAGGGTTAAGAGCCTACTTAACTATAGTCTATAACGTCTTTAACTATAAGAGATACCGTGGAAACTATTAAGCGGATTCCGCCGGTATCTTTAAGGGATTTTTAAGGATTTCCGCGGGATATCCTAATTATAGTTTAACCCGTTTTTAACTATAAAAGCACCCCGGAAGATATAGGATAAACCTTACCGCGATTTTTAAAGGATATTTAAGGATATTTAAGGGATTTCCCTAATTATAGTTTATAGTGTTTTTAACCGGGCTTATACTTAGTTTATTAAGCGATTTTACGAGGATATTTATAGTTTATTCTACGTACTATAGATAGTATAGTTAAAGATCCTTAAAATTAGCTTAAAGAACTAAGTATAAAGTAGCTAGCTATGCCTTTAAGAATAAATAAGCTTTTTATTATTTCTAAACTCTTATATACGTTTACGTATAGTAATTAGTTTATTATACCGGCCCGACCGGCGGTAATTAGTCCGTAGTACTAGCCTTAACTAGCGGTAATTAGTTTATAGTACCGGCCCCGACTAGCGGTAATTAGTCCGCGCCTTATCCCCTTATCCTTACGCCGTAGGGCGTAGTATTTAAGGATTTCCGCGGGATATCTTAACTATAGTTCGACCCGTTTTTAACTAAAGAAGTACCTTAAAAGATATAAGATAAACCTTACCGCAATTTTTAAGGGATATTTAAGGATATTTAAGGGATTTCCTTAATTATAGTTTATAGTGTTTTTAACTAGGCTTATATTTAGTTTATTAAGCGATTAAATAAGGATATTTATAGTTTATCTATATACTAACGATAAATAAAAGGATAATATAGTTAAAGATTCTTAAAACTAGCTTAAAAAACTAAGTATAAAGTTACTAACTATACCTTAAAGAATAGATAAGCTTTTTACTATTTTTAAACCTTTATATATATTTACGTGCGGTAATTAGTCCGTTATACTAGCCCGACCGGCGGTAATTAGTTTATAGTACTAGCCTTAACTAGCGGTAATTAGTTTATAGTATTAGCCTTAACTAGCGGTAATTAGTCCGCGCCTTGTCCTTTTATCCTTACGCTATAAGGCGTAGTATTATAAATTAAGGCCTTAAAGGTAAAAATAAGGCTATTATTAATATATAGCTAATAAGAAGATAAGATAGTATAAAAGTAGCCCCGTACTAAATTTAAGTAAAGCATATCTTTTACTATATCTACTTTATTTTCTTTAAGACGTTATAAATTAAGGCTTAAGGCTTTAATCTATAACGTTTTAAAAACATTAATATAGATATACCCCTTAAATAAAAGAGTAACTATACCCCGATTAATCGCGTTTTTTAGTATAAATTAAAGAATCCGAGCTCCTCCTTTTATAGCTATATATCTCCCCTTATTTAAAATATACTAAGCTAGTAAGGGCCGCTTATATACCTATAATAAGTAAAGATACTTAAGAAAAGGTTGAATTTTATCGTAGGCTGCCTTAAATAATTCTAAGCGGCGCGCCGCCTAGAATTATTTAAGGTAGCCTATATCGTTATTATTAAGGCGCTTGCAAGGCTTTTTAAGGCGCTTAAAAGTAGTATTACGATAGCTTCTTCGCTCCTTAGCAACTTCTATAGCCGCTTAATAATTAAGGATAACGCTAACGACGACTTAAGGCAAGCTATAGCTATATTAGCTTTAGTATAGACTTTTATAGCTAGTAGCCTTATTAATAAAGACCTTAAAAGTAAGGGTAAAAATAAGGCTATTACTATATATCGTAATAGTAATAATAGCAGCTTTTCTTAAGTCTCCTTATAGCTATCTTAAATATACTGCTAATAGCTCTTTATAGCACTTAACCTTATATTTAACGATCTTTTTTATATACTAAAAGCAGTCTTTTTCCGCCTTTATAAATAGCTTTATATTAATACTAGTATTAAGGCTACGAGGTATTAAATAGTTAAGTAAAAGGTCTTAGTATTCCTATAGTTCTATATATATAACGAACCTTAAAAGAACATAGTATACCGCTTTTAAATAAGTTAATCGTTAGTCTTAAAGCTATTTTTTAAATTAATTAATCTAATAAGGCGTTTATATACTAAGTTTGTTTACTAGCTAAAGCCGGGATATATTTCTTTAATCGTAAAGTTCGATAAGAAGCTTATGCAATTTAATAGCGCGATCGGCGCCCTTAATAGTAAGCATATTCTTACTTTTATCTTAAAGGCTCGTTAAAAGAGGTTTTAGTTAAAGAAGAACAATATCTTATAAAATATATTAGCGGTAATCTCTTTTAATAGCCTCTTTACCTATATACTTACTAGCGCTAAAGGCTCTATCTACGACTTACCGTTATTGCGTATTGCTTTTATAAAAGGCCTTACTTTACTTAAGGCTTGTTTCTTTCTTAGCGATATAAGCTTTAGCTTAAGGCGCGGCGTTATTATATTATACGGCAATATACGATATTATCTTACTAATTAAGGCGAGGTAAGTAAG
>JAPEBW010001829.1:0-18370 GCA_027405785.1 Ophiocordyceps robertsii | reverse complement strand
AAGCCAGAAGTCGGTCAGAGCTCTCTCTTCTCTCTCTCTCTCTCCCCTCCCAAAATCAAAACAACAAGCCACACAGAAAGTCTTGCCTCTGACTTGGACCTCTCTGAAGCTCCACCATCATCATCGCCATCATCATCATCGTCATATAACCATCGGCTTCATATCGCCCACACTCACCCCAACCTCACCTACCCTCACCTACCCTCACTCCATCCCCAGCAAGCACAGAGTGAGCGGCCAACGATGATGCGAGACCCCCGTCGCCGGAGCCCCGAGAGCTCCAGCCGGCGGAGGCGCGACGGCCGAAGAGACTCGCGCCAGCAACACCTCGCCAGCATGCCCCCCGAGGCCATGCCGCAAGACTACTTCCAACCACCTCGCGCCGCCCACCGCCACCGCGCCCCGTCCAGCTCCCGCTCGGCATCCAGCTCTGCCTCGTCGCTGCTCGACATCTCGCGCTACTACCCGCAGCCAACAACCGGCCGCTGGGGAGGCGTCCTCGCCACCTTCTTCCGCGCCCCCTCGGAGCGCTCCCGCCGCACCACCCGCAAGGCCACCAGGAAGCGCCGCATCCTGCGCCTTGGCAACTCGTCCTCGTCCTCTGTCAACTCTGACCTGGCATACGGGACTGGCTACATCCCCCGGCCCAAGGGGCAGGGCCGCCGTGGCTACAGCCCGCGCCAGGGGACCGCCGAGGCCGCCGCCCCCGGCCAGTTGCAGCGCTATGATCAGCGGCAGCACCGCGACACGGCCCTTCACGCCGACGCCCCCAGCCGACCCGGCCTGCGCAGGGACAAGACCGACCAAGAGATCTTGGATATAGGACGTCGCTTGTCCGACTTTGCTCGGAAACAAAACGACCAGGATTTGCGGGCTGCAGGGCGGAGCCGACCCACTGGCCTCGTGGCTGCTGCCGCCGCCGCCGCCGCCGCCGCCGCCACGGCCAGCGGCTCACGGCGACATAGGCGCGATGGCACCAGTAGCCGCGGCATCGGCGCCTCGAGGCCTCATGGTGCATCCTCCGGCGATGACTCGGACTGGGAATCCGCCTCGGACCAAGAGTCGAGCGACGACGCCGACTCGGTGCTGGCCTACGGCTCTGTCGTCTCGCAGGCTCTCCGACCACCCAGGCCTGCCGCCGCCGCCGCCGGATCTGCCGCTGCGTCTTCAGTCAGCGGCCCGTCCCTGCATGGGAGGCAGGGCTCCGTTGTGGATCCCCGCTTGTTCGGGCCCGTCAACTCCCTTCGCGGGCTCGTCACTCCTCAGCCGTTTGGCGACGACGAGTCTTCCCTTCCGGCTGCCCAGTACCGCAACTTCAACCGGCTTCGTCGAGTCGAGACGGAGCCCATCCACGAGAATGCCCCCATGAGGGAGGTATATGCCATTCCGACGGGCGACCCGGACAGGTTCGATGCAGAAACAGCACCCCCGCATGCTCTTCGTCGAAGCCAGACCGGTCCTGCCCCCGTGCCTCTGCAGCAGCCAGTGCCCAAGGCCCCTGTTCCGTCCAAAGTCTACGATACAGATAAGCTCGAGGACGCAAGCCGGCGCGACTGGCGGCAGTCGCGCCACCGCTCCGAAGAAAAGGCCTTGGGCGAGGCTGCAGTGGCTGGCGTCGCTGCCGCGGCAGTCGGTGCGGCTCTGGTCTCTGATCGTCGCGACCGAAGGGACGATCGCAGGGACGAAAAGAAGAGGGAGGACAGGAAGAAGGAAGAGCGAGACGGCCGCGGCCGCCGTGAGGATGAGAGACATCGCTCCGATCGTAGCCTTGAGAAGTCTGACAAGAGCGAGAAGGGTTCCAAGCACCGAGACCGCGAGTCGGATCGTGACAAGGAGCGCAAGTCCAAGCGCGACTCTCACTCGTCGTCGAAACACGTCGACGACAAGGACCACAAGAAGACTCGGCATCACGAGGATGAACGTCCTCCAAGGAAAAGGCGCGAGACGGCTGCGGATCACGTCTCGGAGCCCAGTGCGCCGCGAAGCCGGCGTGGAGGAATGGAGATTGAAGCCGAGCCTGACCGGTACAGTGACATTCCTCGGCCTCGAAACCGCGAACAAGACGAGCACAAGGACCGTCGAGACCCCTTTGGGGCCGGCGACGCAGCTTCTCAGCGTTCCGGCGACGCAGACCGCCGCCGCCCCGAGCGAGCCCCCATCGACCCGTTCCAATATCAATTGGAGGATGATGCCCTTGTGGCGCCACAGGCTGCCTCGGAGCGACCATTGACGCCGACTGTCGTCACAGTCGATCGAGAGCCGGATTTTGATGACTGGTCGCCAAAGTCATCAAAGCCGGGATCGAGACTGAGCCGCAGGGACTCTTTTGACATTGACCGCCTGGCCGAGAGTAAGGAACGGGGAGATGGAGGCAAGCCTCGCAGCCATCGAAGCTATGACCCAGAGGAGCAGGAGGCCAGGGAGGTGTACGATGAAGCCAGACACGCCACCGTGCCGATAGCAGCAGCAACCGTCGCGTCTGCCATTGCCATCGAGAGAGCCCGGTCGAGAGAGCGCCGGCGTCGAGAAGACTCGAATGGCGCTTCCCGAGAAGACAAGAGCCGGCCCGAGGACGAGGTTCAGGACCAGGCGAACCGCTACTATCGCGAGGTCGAGCTTGCGCGCAAGATTGCCGGGAACCAGGTGCGCTCTCACTCACACGAGTCGGAGCGCTCCGTGGTGGACAGGTGGGACAACAAGGACGATGCAGTCGACGAACCCACCATCGTCACCCCTCCCGATGCCGAGGACAGAGCGTGGGGCAAGGAGGAGGGGCCTTATGCGGCACCCGATGCCGACGTTCGGATCGACAACAAGATATTCCCCCGCGAGATTGACAGGTTCCGCCTGACGGAGAGCGAATGGGGCGTGGCGCCCTTCAAGTCGCGGGATCCGTCGTGCGAGCGGGAGCGTCCGGTGCTCAACCTGGTGTATCCCACGCCCGATTCAAGCCGATATGCCACTCCAAGCCCTGATCCGGCGATGCGCGGCCAAGAGGGCGAGGAGCAGGTTCAACGGTCTGTGCAACCCGAGCCCGTCTCCGACGTGGTGAGCGAGCCAAAGGGCGAGCCGACGCAGCCCTCGACGCCAAAGTCCGTGACCTGGGGCGAGAATTCCACCAAGCGTTTCGAGGTGGAGAGCCCCGAGCCCCGTAGCGATGCGGAGCACGCGCGTGACGCCGCCGGCTCCGGAGAAAAGTCGCGGCCACTCCTTGACAGATCGAGCCAGTGGGGCATCATCGCCGCCGCCATGGCTGGAAGCAGCGCCGAACCCGACAACGAGCCCGAGGCGAGGGATTGGGCGAAGACGTCGGATCCCAAGCTCCGGAATGTGGCGGCGGCTGGGCCGGAGCAGATCTTCGCCGACGAGCCGACGGTGGCCCCGCCAGTCCCCGGCCCCAAGCCGGTGAGCCCGGAACCGGGGCAGATGCCGGGTGGCTTCGCCGACGACATAGAGTTCGCGGCCACTCTGGCGGCGGGGCTCAAGGACACTGGCTTCGACCCCAACATTGTCATCGACGACCCCCTGTATCACCGCCGCGATTCACCTCCAGGCGTGAGCGAGCCGAACGGGGATGGCTGGAGCCGCAGGGCCGCCTCAGACATCATCACAGATCTGCAAAGTCACGGTTCGGACGCCGGCGGGAGATCATTGTCTGAGCCGGGTTTTGTGATCGGCGAAGTCGAAACGCCGAGGGACGAGCCATCACGGGCCTCCGTGGCCGGTGAGTGGGTCGAGGAACCCACCAACTTGACCAAGAAGGAGAGGAAAAGGCTCGAGAAGCTCAAGCGACGGTCGTCCGAAGCGTCGCAGCCGGCGACCGCTGAAGCTTCCGGAACCTCGGTCTTTGAAGGCGTGGCGGACGTCGGCTCCCGCAGAGGCGGCACAAAGGAGCACCGCAGGCACGACAGCCCAGCCTCGAGGCACGGCGACGAGCAGTATGCGGGAGCCGAGGCCGAGCGCAGCCAAGGCAGCAAGGCCGATCCCGAGACATGGGAGGGGAGTTCTCGTAACAGGCAAAAGAAGAACAGAAGGAGCCGGGACTTGGAGGACGACACCCGGTCCAAGGTGTCGGTTCCCACCGATGCCTTTGACGACCTGCAATCTCTCAGGAAGGAACCAGCGAGCGACGACTGGGAGGCCTCGAAAAAGTCAAGTAGAAAGTCCAAGAGGAACTCGGAAGGCTACGACTCGCCCGTCCGGTCTTCGGCCCCCTCGGAGGTGTCCGTAGCGAGCTCCAGCAGGCGGAGCAGCGAGTCGAAGCGGAGCAGCAGGTCGAAGCGGAGCAGCGGCAACTACGATGACTTTGTCAACTCTGGCGACGATCCTCCGGGCCGCTCCAAGCGCAGTGCATTCGAGGACCACGAGGTGAGCTCGGTCGCGTCCGAGTCTCGCTATGACAAGCAGAAACGCGACAGGCGAGAGGGCAAGCGGTCTTCTCGAAGCTACGACGACGACGACGACGCCAAGTCGGTTGCCTCGGCACCGGGCCCGTCTCGCAAGAGCAAAGACTTGGGCAAAAAGCCCGGCGGGCTCTTCTCCAGCATCTTCAAACCCAGCAGCAGCAGGGACGAGCAGAAACGGGAGTCTTTTTTAGATAATGCCGGCACCTCTGGCACAGGTGCCGGCTTGGCGAGCATTGCCGCCGTTGCCACGGCCGGCCTCGTTCGCGCGCATGCCACCGGTAGCTCCTCGGAACTGGAGCACGAAACCCTCGAGTCCCCCGAGGAAGCTCGAGACGTTGAATTCTTTGATCCGGAGATTGCCCAACGAGCAATCAAGCCAGCCATCGACCCTCAGTATGGCGATCTCCTTCCCCTGCCCCCCAGTGAGCCGGGGAGCCCTCGACAGTCACCCGAGGAGCTTCCCTGCCTGCCGGACAGCCGCCCGGACACGCCTCCCGACGAGCAAGGCTGGAAACGCGACTACCAGACACATCGTCGTTGTCGGAGCGTCCAAGAACCCCATGTCAAGTCGCCCAGCCGCACGGCCATACCAATCTCGTTGCGACTCGGCCAGAGAGGAACCCCAACCCTGCCGAGCTCTAACACGCTCAAGTCACCTCCCTCGGCATCCCCCACCGGCACCCCGAACACTGCCGCAAGGCGACAGGCTCGTCGCATTTCCTGGGACAGCAGCCGTGCGATCATGCCTCTGTATCTGCTTGAGCACTCGCGCCACAGGTCTGCAGACAGCGTTCCCCAACAATCCAACTCGCCCGGCCTCCCCGCGAGTGAGCCGCCGTCCCGGGCGTCTCTCGCATCCGAACCCAACGCCATGGATGACACTACAACCATTTTTGACGGCGGGATCAGCGCCCAGGATCTCGCGGATACCGGCCTTCGAATCGACACGAGCCTAGTACCAGCCGCCGCAGATCATGACATCGCGGGGTCTCAGGAGACGACGCCGAGGGCCGAGGTGAGGCCAGAGTTGCCAAGCTGGCCTGCATCCGGGACCAGCGATGGGGTGCAAGATAAGTACGTCGAGCCTGATCCCGTTGAGTCCACGTCCAAGAATAGAAGCTCCTTCTTGCTTCATTCCACGCCTTCCTCTATCGAGTCTAACAGGACTGCTGACAGAGAGGGCATCGCCCGACGCTCCTACGGGTTGTCCCCCACGAGGCAACTGCGCACGGCAAGTGGATCGGCCGACACTCTCGAAGACCTTACTTCAGCCGACGAACACTTTTCCGACGCCCTGGAGGGGGAATCCGAGGATGCCTTTGAGGAGGCTCTCGCCTCGCCTGCTCCTCCGGTCGTCGCAGAACAGCAAGTTGCGGAGCAGCAGGACGAGGAGACCGCGCCCGAGACCACTGTCACGACCGAGACTGAGGAGGCCGAGCCTGACGAGAGAACGTTGACGGCCAAGGAGAAGAGAAAGGCCAAGAAGGCTCGCAAGAATAAGAGTCTAGACAAGGCCGGCGTTGCAGCAGCCGCTGCGATTACCCTTGGTGTCGCAGCCTCCGCAGCCACGGGCGCCCATGCCGCCGAGTCCACGAGCAACCAGGACAGCGCTGTGAGCCAGCCGGAGACCTCCCAGGATGCTGCTGAGCAGCCGACAAAGGGAAAACGGGGGAAGAGGAACAAGAAGAAGACGTTGCCGGTTTGGGATGACCTTGGGGAAACGCCCGCCGAGTCTGGCGGAGACAAGTCCTTCGCGGCGCCACAGCCCGAGATTTCCGAGGCAGCGGGGGATCATGACGCCTCGCTGATCCCTGAGCGCGAAACGCCAATGCCAACTCCGGACTTGGGAGCCCCAGGAGCCATTGAAGCTGCATCCTCGGACAAGGACGCAGAGGCTATTCCGGCACCGGAAGATGGTGATGAAGCCAAAGCCCTTGACACGAGTCCAGCCGCGGAGCGAACCCTTGACCCAGAGGTTGACATCACTCCGATTGTTGACAGTGCTCTGAAATCCCCGACGACAAGAGATGATTTGCAGGAGTCCCGCCAAGAGGTTGAAAGACAAGAAACAGCCGAGAAAGCCGTGGAACCCTGCGAGGCACCAGATCCCGAGAGTGATCTTCAGGGGCATAACGGGCACGATATGACTGGTGAGTCTGGTGATGCCGACCAACAGCCGGTCTTGGAGACCCCCGAGAAACTCCCCACTGCAACCGAGGCAGCAGTGACCAAGGACGAGCCAGAGTTTGTGCCGCCCGTCAACGACGCCCCAGCGTCAGACACCGTTTCTGACGGCGTGTGGTCCTCGACTGCCAGTTCCAAGAAGGGCAAGAAGGCGAGGAAGAGGGGAAAAGCGGCTGCCATAAAAAAGGAAGAATCTCGGACAGTTGAGGATCAACCTGTTCTTTCATCGGAAATTGCGGCTGTGGATCAGTCCCGCGACATATTGGATCCCGTGAATGAGACGCCCGGGGCGGCCAAGGAGGGAGTGGCCGTGGAAGAACCAGAAGCCGTCGCCACTGCTTCGCAAATCTCGGACACTGCTGACCAGGACGCTACTGGGGCCACTCCCGCAGCCATGGGCAAGGAAGAGGCCGAAGCTCAAGAAATAATGGACCTCACACTGCGGGATGAAATCCAGGAACCACGGGGGGAGTCCTCGACCCAGGCAGATTCGATCCCAGGACCAAGCGTCATTGAAGAGCCTCGTGAAGTGGACCAGAGTGAGCCAGCCGTCGCTGCTGCCGCCACTGCAGTGGCCGAGGACGAGCCAGTGGCGTCAGCTTCTGCAGTCGAGTCATCTACTGTTGATACAGAGGATACTCTGGCTACGCGAGCCAATTCCAGGAAAGAAAAGAAGAAGAAAAAGAAGCAAGGCCAGCGGCTGGCCGAACCTTTGCCCATGGAGATTGACGCGGCCACTGTTTCGATCGCAGAGGAGCTTCCCCTCGGGACAGCTGGGGAGCCTGAGAAACCTGTTGACATTGAGGTTCAGCAGCATGGCGACGCTTCCCCCGGAGAGTCAGCGCCGGTTGCGTTCGAGACCGATTCTGCTTCTGCCTCGCGAGGCAAGAAGAAGAGGAAGAAGGCGAAGCGAAAGTCCACGCAGTCGGAACCTGATTTGTCCGAGGCCTTGCAAGAGGCCCAGAAAGACGACACTGGTTTGCCGATTGATGTCGCGTCCAAAGACCCGGCGGCCAGTGATTTCCAGCCATCCGCCGAGCCGGAGACTGTCGTCGCGGACGAGACTGAAGAGGCTCCGTGTTTCCCGGCCAGCTCTGTTGAAGTCCCAGACGCCACTGCAGAGGGCGTTTTGGAAGAGAAGATGCACTCCCCGCCTGCTTCCCCTCTGCTTTCCGCTCCAGCGATCGACCCTGCGGTATCTTCTCCGACTGCAGTTTCGGATCATGAGCAATCGAGTCAGAAGGATCTCGTTGACCGGGCAGAAAAAGACGGGAATGCCTCTGATGCGCCGCATACTGCCAAGGAAGAAGAGGCCCCGGCAGGCGAGGGTCAGCAAGACGTCTCATTGGAGGCCAGCCAGCAGCAGGATTCCGAACCTCTCATCTCGGAACCACTTTTCTCTCAAGGCGAGGCCCCCGCGGAGCCAACTCAGGATCCCACCCAACCCGAGTCCACGCAAGCTCCCGATCCGATCGTCTCAGAACCTCTGTTCTCTCAGGACGAGCATCGTCTTGAACCCACTCAAGAACCCACTCAGGATGAATCCACGCAAGCCCTCGAGCCGATCTCGGAACCTGCTCAAGATTGTACTCGCCTCGAGTCCACGCCAGCCCTGGAACCGGTCCCGGAACCTGCTCAAGATTTCACTCGCCTCGAGTCCACGCCAGCCCTGGAACCAATCCCGGAACCTGCTCAAGATTTCACTCGCCTCGAGTCCACGCCAGCCCTGGAACCGATCCCGGAACCTGCTCTAGATTTCACTCGCCTTGAATCCACGCCAGCCCTGGAACCGGTCCCGGAACCTGCTCAAGACTTCGCTCGCCTCGAGTCCACGCCAGTTCTCGAGCCGATCTCGGAACCTGCTCAAGATTTCCCTCGCGTCGAATCCACGCCAGCCCTGGAACCGATCCCGGAACCTGCTCTAGATTTCACTCGCCTTGAATCCACGCCAGCCCTGGAACCGGTCCCGGAACCTACTCAAGATCCCACGCCCCTTGATTTCGCGCAAGCAGACCAACCAACTGCAGACGTGAGCCCTACCGTGGGTGCAACGACGACGGCCTGGGCCTCAGTTGCTCCTAAGAAGAAGGGCAAGAAAAACAAAAGGAGTCAAGGCAGCATGCGGAATGCTGAGACGGAAACCTCTCAAAATCAAGCTTCTGATTTCACTCTCTCAACTGGAGAGGCTGTTGTCGACGAGGTAACAAAAGAGGCCACAGCAGGAACGATTGAAAGCTCTTCCGAAGCCTTGCAGGACGACGTTTCGGCTCTCGTCGCCCAGGAAGCCCCAACCGAAGGGGGCTGGGACGGGACGGTAACTGCCAAGAAGTCCAATCTGACCAAGGAAAGCAAATCTTCATCAGCCACGGATCCGGAACCCTTCGCTGAGCCCGCGCCGCAACCCATGGACCCTCTCGTGCCAGCGGAGGGATCTGCGAGCATCGAGGGCCCGCCCATGAGCGCACAGACCGATCCTTCGGCCGATGTTTCTGCGGTGGTGGATGAGTGGCCGCAGGCTACGAGCAAGAAAGACAAGAAGAAGAAGAAGCGTCAGAGCCAGATTTCCGTCCCGTTGGACGACGATTCTTCGACTCCCGCACCTCTTGTCGAAGGGCCAGATGTTTTCAAAGGGGCTGACGTCGTGGCCGGTCGCGAAGCCGAGTTTACAGGTTCTAAGAAGGGAAAGAAGAACAAGAGGAAGCAGCATAGGTTCTCATGGGACTCGGCTTCTGGCGCGAAGCCGCAGCAGCTGGCTGACGAGCTGGTTGTGTTCCCGGAGGGCCAACCTGCCATTGAACCCGAGACGCTGCCCGAGCCTGAGTCTGGTCTCACCGGCGATGAGGCGTCTGTATTCCCGAACAACAATCCGAGCAGGTCGGTTCATGGTACTGAGCAGGGAAACGACACGCCAAAACTGGATACTGAATCTGGATCGTGCCCGGATTTCCTCGGCATTGGATCTTCTCTGGAGGCAAAGTTTCCACCACACAGCGTTGCGGATAACACGCTAGTCGACGACAGCGAGTCTCCTATTCCAGTCAGGATGAGCAAAAAGGAGAGAAAGAAGAAGAAGCAGGCAGCATTGAATGAGGTCACGCAGCCTGGCTCAGAGGAGGCTTCGACAAAGCCTGACACTAGCTTGGACGTGGTGCCGGAACAGGTCAGTCTTGAGTTGGAGGCAAACCAGGAGACGTGGGTGGATCGTGCCATCGCCGAATCTCAGATTGGAGAGGCCGCAGCAGTTGGAACTTCTTCGGTGGTAGGTCCAGGTGCATCTGACGAGGCAACAACCGAACAGCCGGTTGGTACAAGTGAACAGCAGTCAGAGGCAAATCCTAATGACGAGTGGGGTGGGTTCAGTCTAAAAAAGCCCAAAAGGGGCAAGAAGAAGAAGAAGAAGGAAGCTAAAAATAACGAACCCACGAAACCACAGGAACCTGAGACGGCCACCCTTCCGGGACCGGAGCGAGAGCAAGTCGATACTCATCTGGAACAGGCACCGGAACCACTGCCAGAGGGCGTCAAACTTGCAGTTGAAACTCTACCGAAGGAGCCGGAACCGGTCCCTGCCACTGACCCTGGAACTTTGGTTGAAGCTGGACCTCCGCTGGCCGGTACGACGCCGGAAGAGGTTGACAGGGGTAACTTGGAGCCAGAGCAGGCCCCTGCGCGTGGTCCGGAAGCACAGGTTGAAGCTGGACAGCTTCCAGGCAGTACACTGCCTGGAAACATCGAAGAGGTTCCAGTGGAGTCTGTACCAATCCCCTCTGCCGAACCAGAAGCCTTCGGCGAGATGGGATTGCCGCTTGGGAGTGCAGCAGCCGAAGAGACTGAGCAGGCAGACCGTGCCACTGACCTAGAAGCCTCTGTTGAAGCCAAACTGCCTTCTTCAGCAGGGACAATCGCCGAGAATTCCGAGGACGTTGCAGTAGAGCCCGTTCCAGCCCCTGCCACAGAGACAAAGGCCTTTGGCAACACAGACCTGCCATCTGACAGCGCGGCGCCCGAGGAGGCTGAAAGGGCTATCGAGATAAAGCCTGTCCCCGCCATCAATCAAGAAGCCTTGGGTGAAGCTGAACTGCCGTCGGAGAAGGCGACGCATGAGGCGATTGCAGAGAAGGAGCACGCTGAGCTGGAGTCGATTCTCACTTCTGGCCCTGGAGTCTTGGACCGAGCTGGAACGCCGTTTGAGAGCGCCGTGCCCGAAAAGCCCGCCGTTCTTAAGCAGGTTGATGGGATTTCTGGCCAGACACTGGAAGGGAATATCGAGAAGACTGAGGCTACATGTATTGAGGGTAGGTTTTTCGACAGTTCACCATTTCAAAAAGCAACGATTGTTAATCGGGGATCAGATACCGTGACAGAGGCATCTGGAGGTGATATGCGTGCCCTTGTCCCGCCAAGTCAGTACAAGGAAGAGGGAAACGAACGCACGCCTCATTCTCCGGATGATACCCAGCTACTCCAACAGCCCCTTACTGTGGACCCAGTCAGTCTTGAGCCGCACGCCACTGACGAGGACGCTGCCCTCGACGAAGAAGTGATTTCTGCGCCCCAGCAGGGCTCGCCTGCTGCTGAGCCCGTCTGCCCTGAGGAACTCCCCATCACGGCCACGGCCGAAGACGAGCTTGCTCTCGATGAAAGAGCAATCCCCGTGCCCAGCCAGGACGTAGCAATGGAGGATGCGACCTCATCGGATCTTGCCGGGTCGACAGAAGAAGGGCCCTCACCCACCATCGAGGTCGGGAAGGATGCTACTCTGGAGGACCTGACATCAAGACCCGACGAGGCCACTCCAGTTCACGATTCGACACCGTTGGATCTTCCTGCATCAGCCAAGGAAGAGCCCTCTGCCGCTGTCGAGACAGGGGAGGATGCTGCTCCAGCCACAGAAGCGATTCCCGCGCCTTGTTTGGATTCCCCTACTGCAGCGCCTGTTAGCCCTGGGGCGCATTCTCCCATCGTTGAAGCTGAGAAGGATGCTACTCTGGATAAGATGGTGATTTCCGTGCCTCCCCAAGACTCTTCCGCCCAAGATTCTTCAGCGGCAGATCTTCCCAAAGCGACAGAAGAAGAGCCTTCGGCCCCCTTTGAGGAACCCAAGAATGCTGCTCCTCTGGACGAAGAGGTGCTTTCTTCGCCTGACCGGGACTTTTCAATTCGAGATCCGACAACGCCGGGCCTCCCGGGAACGAATAAAGAAGAGCCCGTTGCCGTGTCCGCCGCCCCGATGTCCAAGGATGGTCCTTTGCGTGAGCCCGACGAAAGCAAAGAATCGCACGAGCAAGAGCAAAGCATTCTGGAAGCGGCAGCGAGTGTCCCCAAGCAAGACGAGGAGTTGCCTCCATCGAGAAGTGACGACATTGAAGTATCGAAGCCAAAGGACCAGAGCACAGATGGGGAATGGTCTAGCTCTGTGACCGGAAAAAAGGGGAGGAAAAGCAGGAAGAAGCGTCGCGGCCAATCCGAGGCTCCGCCTTGGGAGGAGAAGGCGGCCGAGAGCTCAGATCACCCAGTGGCCAGTACAGAGCCCCCTCTCGAAGCAAACGATAAGCCTGAGCTGGCCGAACCACGATCCGAAACTGCGCTTCCGCCCCTTGATGAACCTGCCTCCCCGATTTCAAAGGTGGGCGAAGAAAATGCCAATGAAGCAATGATTTCAGCCGAGCTAGCGCCAGCCTTTGTTGAAGCAGCGATGCCAAACATCAGCCAGGATCTTGAACCTCCTGCTGGAGAAGCTATCCCATCTCAAGGCATGGAAACCTCGGAACCTCGGAGCGTAGATCAACAAGTCGAGTCAACAGCAGTTGACGATGTCTCCACCTCCGAAGTGGACAGCCGAGATGCACCAAGCTCTGAGGACCTCGGGGAAAGCTTGGCAGACAAGAAGCTTTCGAGACAAGACAAGAGGAAAAAGAAGAAGCGCGGTGGCTTGGTTGAGCCCCCCCCGGAGGCTGCACACGATGGCCCAGAGCACAGTGAGCTCATGCCTTTGGCTGGGTCGAGCTATTCTTCGTCTGTTGCTCTAGAGAGCATACCGGAGGCGTCAGAGGTTGCGCACGCGACATCACAGGAGTCTTCGGAAGATCGGTCGTCGACCAAGAAATCGAAGAAGAACAAGAAGAAGGCGCAGAGAGCTGCTCTTGCTGCGGCCGGCTCACTGGCTGCAAGTCTGGCTCTGGATCCAAGGACGGAAGTAAAAGAAGAGACGACGGTGGAGCATCGACTCGCGGATGAGATGCAGTCGGTGGAAGAGTCGCAGCCCGCGCCAGAGCCAGAACCCGCGGAGAAGCAACAGCCCGTGGACCAGATGCCTCAAATGCAAGAGCCATCGCCCGCAATGGAACCCCAGGCTGTGAAAGAAGCTCTCGAGCCCGAACCAACCGGATCGTGGGCTGATGAGGTACCCGAGAACGCGTCATTTGTTCCGGCCGAGACTGCGTCAAAGGAAGCTTCAGCGAGTCAAGAAGGTGGCGAGGCTGGGCTCGCAGTCCCCTTCGAAGGTCACGCAGTTCGAGAGGAAGGCCAGACAGATGCCGGGATCGCGGAAAGCAGTGCTGAGCACGTGCTTATCGTCAAATCAGAGCAGACCCCCATGCCTGCAGCCCCTGATTCCCGGCATACCGGAGCCATCAGCGAAGCAGTCCCTAGCGCGGATGCCGTGGAGACGGAACCACCTATGCAGACCCCTGAAGCTCCCGACACGGCGGAGGCAGAAGCTCCTGTAGCCCCAACAGGAGTGGATGCTGAGGATGAATGGGCCCTCGCCATCAAGAAAAAAGGGAAAAGGACAAAGCGCAAAGGTAGCGGGGCGGTGACACCTGCTGCGGAGTCGGGTGCTTCCTCACAGCCTGAGTCCGCAGACCTTCCGGGACTATCCATCGCGGAAACTGGCCCTGAGCCTGCAGCCGACCCTCTTCCACAAGCAGAAGAGCTCAAGCTCACGGAGCCTGAACAGACGCCTCAGTTCTTCCCAGACAACGACGCATTGGCTTTCACGACCAAGAGGAGCAGGAAGGGCAAGAAGAGCAAGAATGGCAGCGGCGTTGCTACACCAGCGATTGAGCCGGACGTCGTGGCCGAGTCAGAGCCAGTCCAAGCCATCGGAGAGGTTGATGAACAGACACGTGGCCCCGAGAAGGCGGTTGACCCTCTCCTCGAACGAGAAGGGTCGAATGAGGAGTCTCAGCGGTCCCCCGAGGTTATTGAGGCCCCTGGAAACCCTCCGGCGACTACAAGTGAGCTAAGTCAGGGAGGTGAACGAGAAGAGGTGGCAAACTCTCCAACGGTTGCGTCACAGGATCCTGAAGTTGAGGCCCCCCCGTCTGTCAGCGATGTTCTGTCGAGCGAAGCCAAGGACCGGCCACTTCCGACCGAACCACGTCCATCCGAAGAGACGGGCCCGGCCCCTGAAGCGGAGCAGCAGAGCACAGAGTCCCCCGAGGATGCGGTCGAGGCCGAGAACGAGTGGCCTACGTCCAAATCCAAAAAGAAAAAGAAGGGCAAAGGCAAGAAGGGCAAAGGCGCCGCCACAGTGTCTACCCATGGATCCATTGCATCCACTTCAGAAGAGCCTGGCCAAGCCGATAATTCCGAGGCTCTTAGCTTGAGTGAAGCTCAGCCCGAGGAGCCTGCCGGCAGAGAGCTGGGCACGAGCCAGACAGAGGAGCCCATGGCTGCCTCGGCCGTGGAAGAGCACGTCGCTGTAGATGCCATGGACGTGGACGCTCCTGAAGACCTCGCTGATGCCCCAAAATCGGCGGAGAAGGAGTCAACAGACCTGGACATGATTTCTGCTCCTACGGAGGCCAGTTCAGATAGCTTTTGGGAAGCCTCGGCAAAGAAGAAGGCGAAAAAGGACAAGAGGTGGAAATCAAAGCAGACAATCGCTCTGACCTCGCAACCCGGTTCCTCCAGCCCAGGACTCCCTGCTACCTCATCTCCGAATAAGGCCGAAGAAACGTCAACGACAAATGATGAGGTGAAGGGCCAACTGGGAAGCAATCAGGAAGCCGCCTCTGCACCTAAACCCGAGGCAGAAGCGAATCAGGACAGTGCCAGCTCGCCGCCTCCGGCTCCATCGACGACACAGGGCTCAGAGGCCATTGAGATCACACAAGCATTCATTGAGCAACCAATCTCCGAGCCTGGCCAGAAGCAAATCGAGGACAATACTGCAACCTCCAGGGATGAACCAACCGACATGGGAACAGCTAGCTTTAATGACGTCTTGGAAGGTGGTGACGGACCACCGGTTTCGGGCAGAATGGAGTCGCAAGTAGCGGAGGAGAAGGGCTCACCCATCAAGGAAGCGATGGTCAAGGACGAGGCTGTTGAGAGATCCGGGCCAAGCAGCACCGAGAGAGCCGCAGCTGCTGCTGCGATAACGGGTGGCGTGGCTCTGATTGCTGAGAAATTTGGAGGCATTAAGAAAAAGAAGGGCAAGCAGAAGATTGTGGACAGGAGGCAGCCGCGGGAGGACGACATTTTCGACGACCCAGCCTTGTGGGAGGGAGCAGACAAGAAAGGCTTGGAGACGCAGCAGGAGCCAAGCATGGACGAGGACTTTTGGGGTGGCGGCGAGGAGAAGGCGGATGCCAGCAGTGCAAGGCAGGCAGGCCATTCTGCTCTCGTGAGCGAAAGCTTGACCGAGTCGGAGGGAGGCTGGAAAGAGACTGCTCGGCAGGGAGCGCCTCTGAACGAGGATTCAACGGAGAGCCCGATACTGGGCCGAGGAGAGAGCAGTCTGGTGATGGCAGAGCCTGCTGGCCTGCTTCGGCGGGGACCGGAGGTGGCGGAGCCAGTTGGGGGGCTCCTGAAGGAGGAACGAGAGGCGCCCGCCGAGCAGGGCGGTGCGACACTGGAGGCGACGGAACCGAAGATATCACCATCCCGTGCGCTGCCTGCGGTGCCAGAGTTCCCCGAGGCGGAGGCGGAGGCGGAGGCGACAAGATACCACTGGGCGACGCCGGACGCGAACCGCGACAGTGGATTCGGGTCTGGCTCGCCGAACCCGCAGCAGCGCCGGGGCAAACTCTTGTGGGACCAGCAGCAGCGAGACAGCGGCGTCCATGCCGGAGACGGATCCGAGGCCACGGCTCGAACTCCCGAGCCCGGCGTCGCGGCCCAGGGGGCGACATCACGCCGGTCGCCGTACGGGACGCCCTTGGTTCGGGGTGAGACGCCGGTGCTGCGGGAGCCGCCGCCCGCGGAGGCGGCGGCGGAGCCAGAGAAGAAACGGACCAAGAAGAAGAGCTACGGGGATCTCGGCGGCACGGCGGCGGCGGCGGCGGCGTCGGCATTGGCATTGACGCCGAGTCGGCAGGCGGAGAGCCGGCAGGCGGAGAGCCGGCAGACGGAGCGGAGCGCAAGCGACGGCCACGCCGCGGATAGCCGGGGCCAGCCGCTGCTGTCGGAACGGGCCGAGGCGTCGTTTGGCGCGCGGCGCGCGGCGTCCAACACCAGCCTAGCGCGGCGGCACACGCCGGAGCCGCTCAAGTTTCGGCCTGAGAGTCCAGGCAACAACAGCATCATGTCAGCACGGGCAAGCCCAGCCCCAGCCCCCCCACTTCGGCGGATGAGTAAGCGGAGGAGCGGCGACCTGCGAGCTCTGCGGCGGCAAAGCAGCGCGACAAGCTCGACGACGCACGACAAGGAGTACCAAGCATCCGGCTCGTCGTCGCCGTCGCCGCCGCCGCCGCCCGTCGCCAACGAGAGCCGCGTGCGGGCCCGAGGAGGCGAAATGACGGACGTCTTCGACGGCTTCGGCGAGGGTCGAATGGGCTCTCCGCGCTCGCCCACGCGCCCGCACAGCATGCGCCGCCGCCAGAGCATGCAGGTGCTCGAGCTCGAGTCGCGCGTCGAGCAGCTCGTCGCCGAGAACAGCCTGCTGGCCGAGGCCCGCGCCCACGCCGAGCAGAGGCTGACGCAGCGCGCCGCCACGGTCCTGTCGGAGCGCGACGCCGAGATCGAGTCCCTCAAGCAGTCGCTGCACTTTCTCCACAACGAGGTCGGCCGCCTGACCGAGGTCAACGACGGCCTCGCCAGCGCAAACGCCGAGCTCGCCGCAAAGGACAGCGGCCGCTACGCCGATCTCGAGGTCCGCCACGCAGCCGTCGCCCGCGAGCTCGACGAGGCCCGCGCCGTCCGCAACACCTTTACCCAGACGCTGCAGGAAAAGGACGCCGAGATCGCCAGCCTCCGCGCCCAGCTCGACTCTGCCAAGGAACAGATGCGCGACATGCAGCGCAAGATTCTCGACTCAAAGGCCACCACCCCCGGCTTCCTCAACCTCAAGGACGACGACTACTTCGACAACCGATGCCAGCAGCTCTGCTCCCACGTCCAGCAGTGGGTCCTCCGCTTCTCCAAGTTCTCCGACATGCGCGCCTGCCGCCTGACGAGCGAGATCAACGACGAAAAGACAATCGACCGCCTCGACAATGCAGTCCTTGACGGCTCCGACGTCGACTCGTATCTCAACGACCGCGTCAGGCGCCGCGACATCTTCATGTCCATGACCATGAACATGATTTGGGAGTTTGTCTTCACCCGCTACCTCTTTGGCATGGATCGCGAGCAGCGCCAGAAGCTCAAGTCGCTCGAGAAGCTCCTCATCGAGGTTGGCCCTGCCCAGGCGGTCCGCCAGTGGCGCGCCGTCACCCTGACCCTGCTTTGCAAGCGGCCCAACTTCAAGGAGCAGCGGGAGCTCGACACCGAGGCCGTCGTGCAGGCCATCTTCCAGACGCTCAGCAAGATTCTGCCCCCACCCAGCAACCTAGAGAGCCAGATCCAGTCGCAACTGCGCCGGGTGATGCGCGAGGCCGTCGATCTGTCGGTCGAGATGCGCACCCAGCGAGCCGAGTACATGATGCTCCCGCCCCTGCAGCCCGAGTACGACGCCGACGGCGAGCTGGCTGCCACGGTCCACTTTGACGCCGCCATGATGAATGAGCGCAGCGGCAACCTCTCCATGAGCAACGAGGACATTGAGGCGCGTGAGGCCGTGGTCCGCATCGTCCTCTTCCCCCTGGTCGTCAAGAGAGGCGACGACGACGGCGTGGGCGAGGACAAGGTCGTGGTGTGCCCGGCCCAGGTGCTCGTCGCCCATGACAAGGGCAAGCGCCACCTCACGCCGTCCAGCGACGCCGGCGGCGCATCCCTCGGCGCCCCGAGCCGCATCAGCGTCGTGACAGACCACTCCATGGCGCACTCGGACGGACAGTACCTGACGGGCGATGTATAAAAGGGCTGGCAACGAGGCGTCGCCGCTGTATGCCTGCCGCTCGAGACTGACCGTGCTCCATTTCTATTTCTTGTATGAAATTTCGGTCCCCTTTGTATTCTCGGACTGGGACAACACGGCTTGGGCTTTTCTTTCGGGTGAAGCGTGACTATATGGGCAAAAAGGGTGACGATATATCCGGAGCGGCCTTCTTTGTTACTTTTGATGTAATTTTGTTTCGTTGTTCCTGCTGTACTTTACCCCGTAACGACCCCTCACGAACCATAGAGCTTTCCCTTGGGCATAGCTATTCAATCTGGACAGAACCTTGTCTCTCGTCCTCCACACTCTCTCTGCCCGTCTCTGGCCCCAACTAGTCGTCGGCCTTTGTGATTGTTGCATAGACTCTCAGGGGACCTCGTCTGGTGGTTCCGACAAACAGCTCCCCCACCGCGCGGACATCCTCGGGCTCCGTGTCGTGCAGCCGCACGTCAAAGCGACGAACGAAATGAGCAATGGTCAGAAACAGCTCCATGTAGGCAAGGCTGGACAAGAC
>JAPEBW010001828.1:0-18371 GCA_027405785.1 Ophiocordyceps robertsii | reverse complement strand
CAGAGTAGGCATGTATGTAGTATTATGTATCCGTATGGCCTGGAAGATGGGTAGCATGCGAGGAGACCGCCTGGATGGGCCGACGGATCCTACCTGTCCAAGCTACCCGGCCAGCTGCCAAGGAAGCGGCAGAGGGTTGGCGACATGCTGGCTTGCTGGTACTCGTTGCACTGCCGGCTCTCTCTCTGTCTGCTGCATGAGATTCAGGACTCGGCCCCCAGAGATGCGACTGGCGAGCCAGCCAGGGCTCCGGATCCAACTGTTCGAGGGGGCATCCTAATGGGACGGTGCTCCGTGCCCGAAGCCGCTGCGTGCGTGCTTGCTTGCTTGCTTGCTTGCTTGCTTGCTGGCGGGCTGAGCTGAGCCGAGCTGACCATGATTGCATCGCGCATGGGCATTGGACGGGATGCGGAGAGAGCTGGGCCGGGGACGTTGCATGCGCTCATGCACAGTTGACAGCTGTTGTGCCTCGTACGTACATGCTGTATCCGTATGTATGTACATGGGACATGCGAGTGTGTATGTACAGTACATATGTATGTAGTGGATTGGACGAGGAAAGACCAGTAGGCAGGCAGCAGACGTCAAGGGACGACTTCAGCGTGCCGTTGTCGACGGGTCGTCGGCGGCATATGGCCGCTCTCACTGTGCGTGATGGACGTGGCGGCCCAATAGAGGTTGCAGCGGAGATAGGGGGGAAGGCAGCCTACAGATGCCCTTGCGGTGACTGGAGCTACGGAACAAGAGTGGCCAGCTCTGCCAGGCCGGTGGTCTCTTCTGATCTCCTGGCTGGCTTCGGACACTTGCTCGGCCTCACTGGCGGCACGACGACGACGGGGCTTTTTGTCGTCGCTCTCTGCCCTCGGCGAAACAGACAAGGAAGACGATGCACACTCCCCCCCCATGGAGAAACGTGGCCCGCGGCGGGTTCAACGTTTCATCAACACTTGGAAACAAAAACAGGCCAAGGCCATGCAAGTCAAGCGGCACCCATGGCTGCAGGGCCGGCCTAATTAGGCAATTCCTTGGGGACAGGAGGCCTGGGTGATGTGCCAAGGTTCTTGCTCCCGTTGACCAGGTGGTAATCTTAGTGAGACAGTCTTTTTTCTTTGGCGGCGATGGCTTCATGTGGGTGGGTTGGGGTGGTCGGGCCTCGTCAATGACAATGACGGGGCGAAGGCGGTTCCCGGGGGGGGGGGGGGGTCGCACGTGAGAGGTCCACCCATCGACCGGGTAGCAGCCAACCTTGAACCAGAGGGGAAGGAAGGGGGGGGGGGGCAAGATCATAAAAATATGTACATGGGCGGGGAAGGGAGCAAGAAGGCGAACACGACGGAAGCCATGGCGCCAGGACAAGGCCTCCATGTCATTGGCCTCGTCTCGGGCGGCAAGGACAGCTTCTACAGTCTGCTGCAGTGCATGCGACTCGGGCACCGCGTCGTCGCCCTGGCAAACCTGCACCCGAGTCCGACGACGAGTCCGACGACGAGTCCGACGACGACGAGTCAGACGACGGCGACGGCGACGGCGACGGCGACGACGACGACGGCCACACGGCCCGGCACAGGCGGCGGCGAGGACCTGAATAGCTTCATGTACCAGACAGTCGGCCACGAGCTTGTGCCCCTGTACGCCACCGCCACCGGCATCCCCCTCTATCGCCAGCCCATCCGGGGCCGCGCCGCCTGCCACGAGCGCGACTACCACCACGATCCTGGCCACCATGCCCCGGCTGCTCCCGGCGACGAGACCGAGTCCATGGTGCCCCTGCTCCGCGCCGTCATGGCCCGCCACCCGGAAGCCAACGCCCTGTGCTCGGGCGCCATCCTCTCCACCTACCAGCGCACCCGCGTCGAGTCCGTCGCCCTGCGCCTCGGCCTCGTCCCGCTGGCCTACCTGTGGAAGTACCCGGTCCTGCCGCCGCCGGGCCCAGCCGCCGCCGCCGCCGCCGACGACGACGACTGCCAGCTGCTGCGCGACATGGCCGGCGCCGGGCTCGAGGCCCGCGTCATCAAGGTGGCCGGCGCCGGGCTTGACGAGTCGCACCTGTGGCAGCCCGTGACGACTCCCGCCGGCGCCCTCGCCGTCCACCGCGCCGTCCACCGCTTTGGCGGTGCCGCCCAGGGCGCTGCTTTGGGCGAGGGGGGCGAGTTTGAGACCATTGTCCTCGACGGGCCGCCCGACCTCTTCAAGATGCGCATTGTCGTGCCCGACGGCGGCGCCGTCATCGTGCCCCAGGGAGGCGGCGCTTCCCACATGATGCTGCGCGGCGCCTACCTCGACGAGAAGCCCGTCCCGCTGCAGCATCGAGACTACCCCGTCCGGAGGCCGGCCCTGCTCGACACGGCCTTTGAAGCCCTTCGCCGGGCGATTCCACACCCCCACCACGTGGCCCCGGCGCCGAAAGCCGCCGCCAAGTCGTTGCTCCTCGACGGCCGGCTGGCGCCGCTTCAGCTGGGCCGAGGCGTTCTGCAGTGGTCCTTCGTGGCCGACGCCAGCTTCGTCGGGAGCGCCATCGAGGAGGAGACGGCTCACGTGGTCGACAGCATCAGAGGCGCACTCTCCTCCGTCGCTCGGGACCCTGGCCAAATCACAAGCACCGTCATCGTACTGGCAGACATGTCCGACTTCTCCAAGGTCAACGACGAGTACAAGAAGCTCTTCACCAGGCCCAACCCGCCGGCCCGAGTCACCATCTCGTGCGGCCGCCTATTGCCCGCCGGCCGCAGCATCATGGTGCACGTCACCATGCCCGACGCGGTGCTGGCGCCGGGCGAGAGAAACGGGCTTCACGTCCAGGCACGCTCCTTCTGGGCTCCCGCCAACATCGGCCCCTACAGCCAGGCCCTGGACGTGCCGGCGGCGGCAGGGCTCAGGGCCGTCTACGTGGCCGGACAGATACCCCTCGAGCCCGCGTCCATGTGCTTGCCGCCTCCGGCCGACGGGTCGCTGCCTTTGCAGCTCGTCCTCTCTCTCCAGCACCTGTGGAGGATCGGCGTCGAGATGAAGGTCCAGTGCTGGACGAGCGCCGTCGCCTACTTTGCCAAGTCGTCCTCGGCCGATGACATGTCGCACAAGGCCAAGCTCGCCTCGCAAGCCTGGAACCTGCTCCACGAGCCCCCGGCCGACGAGGACTACGACTCCGACGGCGGTCCCGATTTGTGGGACCTCAAGTTCAACCACCAACACATGCCACTGGGTCTTGGCCATGCGCGGAGCGCCAGCACGGCGCTGCCCGACTGGTGCATCTTCACGCGTCGGCAGCAGGGCGAGCCAGAGACCTGCACCCCGCCCGTCTTTGCCGCCGAGGTCGAGAGCCTGCCGCGGGAGTCGGAAGTCGAGTGGCACGCCCACATGGGGCTCGGGCACGTCGCCGCGGGCTGTGCAGAGATGGTTTGCTTGTCTCAGGACGGGGGACCCAGGGGTTGGACGAGCTGGCACATCATTGTCCGGAGCGGCGACGCCGTCCTCCTCCATTCCGTCCTGGCCTGCGCACTCGCCGAGACAGACGCCCAGGCCCTCGAGGAGCAAACAATGGCCAACGTCTACAGGGCGTCCCTCCAGGCCCTCGGTCTCGACGCGGAGCCGTCGTGCCCCAACGACGGCCCGTACCTCGCCTACGTGGACGCGGCTTGCCGCCCCGAGGCCTTGTGGCAGGATACAGGCAGAGGGGGGCGCAATCAGCCGCCGTTTGCGCTGATCCCGTGCCACTCCGTCTGGTCGCCGCAGGCGCAGCGGCTCGGGTGCGTCGCCTTGTATCGGGCGACGATGGTTGACTCGCCGTAGCGGCGGCCATGGTTGAGGCGGAACTTGCCGGTCCACGCGTCATCATCCACGTTTACAATTTAAATAAAAGCAAACCTTGGCAAGCGCGATCTCCCGTCTTCATCTCTCTTCGGCAAGGAAACCGGCATTGGGAGACGTGTATTGATCCCGCCGGCAAGAGAGCAGCAGGCCCTTTGAAAAATCCCTTCTTCTTGGTTAGATCTGCTCGAGGTGCGGCTGATGTGAAACCGGCAACCTGCGCGCCTCCCTCTCTTTCTTTTTCTTGTTTTGTCGCGGCAGGCAACGAATGAGCCCGTCGAAAGGCTTCCCAGGGATTCGCTGCCCGGGGTTCGCATCGCCCTCCCGCGAATCACTCGCCCCAGCGGCTCGGCCAATTAGCGGCGGCGTCCACAGCCAGGCACCCGCTCGCCCAACCTTGCACGGCAGATTCGACCGCCTGACCCAAGCTTCGACAGGGCTGAGAAAGCCGGATGAAGTGAGCGTGGCCGGCGACCATGGGCGACAGCGACGCGGCACAGGGCGGACAGGGCGGACAGGGCGGGCCGCCGAGCAGGGCCGTCTCGTTCCGTCGGCGGAGGCGGTCGACGAGCGAGCGCATCGACGAGATACTCGAGGTGAGGCCGCTCGCACACGAACCTTGGCTCCCATTGCTGACCACGCGGGCCAAGGACGCACGCGGCCGAGCCCAGACCATGGGGTCTGCAGACGTCGCACGAGCGCACTACAACCAACACTCGGGCGACGACGCCAGCAACGACGAGATGACGGGCATCGTGTCACGCGGGTCGGGCCAGAGCTACCTGGCCATGCAGGCGAGCACACCGTCGCACCGATCGATTTACCAGCGACGGGGTGCGGGCGGCCGTCAGCCGTCGCCCGTGGAACCGGGCCCCGCGGCTGAGCTTGGCGGCGAGACGACGGACGGGGACGGGCCTGGAGACGGGCCCTGGTGGAGGCGGGCGCTGGGCAAGTTTCAGTCGATTGAGCTCGACAACAAAGGCAGCGTGGCCAGAGACCACCTGTCACTCGGTAAGGCACAGACGAGCCTTGCCCGCCCGTGACGGCTGCGCTGACGATTGCCCGGGCCATCCCCCTCGCAGAACGGACCTTTCTCGCCTGGCTGCGGACGTCCCTGGCCTTTGCCTCGATCGGAATCGCGGTGACGCAGCTCTTCCGGCTCAACACGTCGCTCGCGGACGGCGACGGCGGCAGCGTCAACAAGGCGACGCTGCGGCGCATGGGCAAGCCGCTGGGGGCCACGTTTCTGGGCATCAGCATCCTGACGCTGCTGCTGGGCTTCCGGCGCTACTTTCGCGGGCAGGAGTGGGTGATGCGAGGCAAGTTTCCCGCCAGCAGAGGCACCATTGTGGTGCTGGCCGCCGTCGCGCTGGCCATTATGATTGTGTCGCTGGTTGTCGTCATTGTCATCCATCCGACCGAGGAGCCGAGCGAGGCAATGAGGGATCTGTAGTGGCGGGAGGGTGATGGATGAGGAATGTCGGCACGAGGATTGGGCAGGACGAATGGCCGTCGAAATAAAACACATGAGTGTTTGCAGCATGGAAGTCTGATGCGTGCCATCGCCGCCTTGATTGTCCCTTCGTAGCATGTACACACCCTTGGTGGGGGACGCCCTGGCTCGACGATGACAAAGTATCCATACTGTCGCAGATTTCAACGTCATCGCTTCAAACCATCATCGTCAGTGCCACGCAGCATCGAGGTCATGCTCGGATGAGCGGCTGAAAAAGTGACAGGATAAATGAAACAAAACCCCGACAGGAACAAACCCCCCCCGCGGCGCCCTCAGACAACAATGCCCCCCTCAAAAACCCCCGTTGATATCCCATCATTTGCCAGCACCCAGCTCGCCCTCCTCTCGCACGAGCTCCAGGCCGAAGTCGCCGAGATGAGCTCCCTCATCGGCTCCCACGCGCCTACGACACTGCAGCGCGCAGGCCTCGCCCTTACCAACCTCGTCGTCTGCTCGCGGCGCACGGGGCTCGGCGGCAAGACGGTGCTCGAGCTGGGCCCCGACGCCGCCACCGCCGCGGGCGACGGCAACTTGCCCGAGCACGGCATCCGCTCCGGCGACATTGTCCTCGTCGCTGAGCAGCCCGCCGGAAGCGCCAAGAAGCGCGAGGCCAAGGACCTCGAGCGCGGGGGGGCCAGGGGCGTCGTGGTCAGGGTGCAGAGGGCTGCGGTCGGCGTGGCGTTGGATGAGGGCAAGGATGAGGACGGAGGGAGGTTTGCGGGGAGAGTGTGGATGGTCAAGCTGGCTGATGAGGTGACATATCGACGGTATGTGGTGGGACTGACTCCATCGCTCCCTTCCTCTCGGTTGAAGTGACGAGACGACTGACAACAGTTGGGAGCGCAGCATGAACCAGACAATGGAGCGGCTGCAGAAGATGAGCGAGTCCGAGTACTCGAGCTTCATCAGAGTCCTGTTTGGCCTCTCAAGCCCGTCACCGCTGCCTCCAGACCTGAGCCAGAATGACGACTTGAGCAATGTGGCATGGATGGACCCTACGCTCGACGACTCGCAAAAGGATGCCATCCGCTTCGCTCTCGCTTCACGCGAGATAGCCCTTATCCACGGACCCCCGGGAGTAAGTCGCATCAAAAACACAAGATCATTGGGGAATCTAGGGTCCTCCTTGCCAGAGCTTTCGCGCTGACCCTGGACTCGCTAGACGGGCAAAACCCACACTTTGATAGAGCTGATTCTGCAACTGGTCAAACGCGGGCAGAGGATCCTGGTCTGCGGCCCATCCAACATCTCCGTCGACAACATCGTCGAGCGCCTCGCGCCGCACAGCGTGCCCATACTCCGCCTCGGACATCCCGCCCGCCTCTTGCCCTCGGTCCTGAACCACTCCCTGGATGTACTCACGCAGTCGTCTGAAGCGGGGGCCATCGTCCGGGACGTGAGATTCGAGATGGACTCGAAGCAGGCGTCGATCAAGAAGACAAAGAGCGGCAGGGAGAGGAGGGAGATTTATGCGCACCTCAAGGCACTGAGAAAGGAGTATCGCGAGAGGGAGAAAAAGTGCGTCGACACCCTCGTAGGCGGCAGCAAGGTTGTCCTCGCCACGCTCCATGGCGCCGGCGGGTTCCAACTCCGGAATCAGCAGTTTGACGTTGTCATCATTGACGAGGCCAGCCAGGCCCTCGAGGCCCAGTGCTGGGTGCCGTTGCTGGCCGCCAAAAAGGCCGTTTGCGCCGGCGATCACCTGCAGCTGCCGCCGACCATCAAATCGACGGGCGCCTCCTCCAAGGCGAAGCCGGATGCCCAAGGCGGCGCCAAAGCCATCCGAGGCATGAGCCTCGAGACGACACTTTTTGATCGCCTACTGGCCCTCCACGGGCCGTCCATCAAACGCATGCTGACGACGCAGTATCGCATGCATGAAAAGATCATGAGGTTCCCCTCGGACGAGCTTTACGGCTCAAAGCTCGTGGCGGCCGAGGCGGTCAAGGCACGCCTGCTCAGGGATCTTGAGTACGACGTCGAGGATAACGAGGACACCCGCGAGCCCCTCATCTTCATCGATACGCAGGGCGGCGACTTTCCCGAGAGGAGCGAGGACGACGACAAGGACGGAACCGCCAAGAAGGGAAAGGCCAGCCTGCACGGCGAGAGCAAGAGCAACGAGATGGAGGCAGCGCTGGTCCGGCAGCACGTGAAGCAGCTTGTCGGGACAGGGGTTCGTGCCGACGATATTGCCGTGGTGACGCCGTACAATGCACAGGTACGGTTCTCGGGGAGATGCTGAATGATCTTGATTGGGGGGTCTGCTAACGTTTCGCCGCCCCCTTCCCCCCCTTGTGACGGGCAGTTGGCATTGTTGGCGCCGCTCAAAGAGCAGTTTCCGGGAATTGAGTTGGGGAGCGTCGACGGCTTTCAGGGCCGTGAAAAGGAGGTAGTCATTGTAAGCCTGGTGAGGAGCAATGACGAGGGCGAGGTTGGCTTCCTGGGGGAGAAGAGACGGCTGAACGGTGGGTGCCCCTTGGCCGACACGCTCACTCGGCGATTCCCTTTGTCACGCGCACATACACACACCCCACACGCCATGGTTCTATTTTCATCTGCTCTCGCCCCGTCTCTTCCCAGCCGAGGTGCTAACTCTGGCGCAGTTGCCATGACGCGCCCGAAGCGATCGTTGACAGTGATTGGCGACTCGGAGACGGCGAAGAGGTATGGAAGCCAGCCGTCCACCCCTCAACAGGAGCCTAAGCTGACGGCGCCTGTTTCCGCAGGGGAAGCAAGTTTTTGAAGAAGTGGATGGATTTCTTGGAAGGAAATGCCGATCTCCGCTATCCCGACCGGGCGAACGTCAGCTGAGCAGAAGACGAAGCGGCGACCCAACAGGTCGGCCCGGGGCACGCAGAAGCTGTGTTGGACGCAGCCTGGCAGCGAGTCGGCACAAGAAGGAATCCACCTGCATGTATATACAAAAGCGGCAGCCTTGGCCATTCAGCATGGCAAAGCGCGGCGCCGTTGTGCAAAAATCGAAACAACCGGTTATCTTGGGCCTGGTCAGCCACAGCGGCCCTTAGGCAGCCAGCACCGGAGCCTGCTCACGAGTTCGGCCATTGTCCACGGCGCTCACACTCATGGCGCACCGACCCCGGTGTCGTGGAGTGGGTGTGATGCGACGAGCTTGCAGTGCGGTGCAGCATGTCGGCTATATAAACCACTCTCTTGCCGTCTGGCCGTCGTGCTTGAGAGCTGGACAGACAGACCTTGTTGCCGCTCTCGGCCTCTCGAACAACCCAAGACGAGTCAAGAAGAGTCGAGAAGCGTTTTAGAAAAGCCACGATACAAGTTCCCGCCGCCGCCAACGACAAAGTCCTCGATCAAGGCCCCGGCCCACTCGACTCGGCACCCTAGCCAGACATGGCGGCAGAAGTCGGGCCTCATGTCTTCGACCTCCCACCGGGGCAGGTTGCCGGTGGTCTAGCCTACATCGAATACCTCAGCGGCGCCGATTTCAGCGGCGGCCCCTGCACGACGGAGGCGGAACTCGTGGCGCTGCTCCAGAAACACAAGTTCCTCTCGGCCGCGATGCACTGGGCCAGCTATTGCAACAACATCCTCGCGAGCTCGGCAGAGGAGCGAGACGATGTCAGCGAGCGCGTCATGCAGTTCCTCGAAACGCCCAACTGTCGACTGGCGCTGCAGGCGCTCCTGTACACGCGGAACCAACTTATCCATGCCGACTCGAGGGGTTGGGCCGAGTCTGTCACCTGGGTCACTACTCTGCCCAGCCTGCACATTGCAGCGCGCCTCGTGCTGGTCCAGGCTCTCAGGCCCATGCTCGAGAGCTCCAAGCACGAGGTGAAGAAGCTGGACTCGCGCGGCTCGACGGCACTGGACGAGGCCGCCAAGGTGGGCTCCGCCGACGCACTTCTCGTCATGTTGAAGGCCGATGCCGGCATGAGGCACGCGTCGTTCCACACGTACGAATTCCGTTGCACAGATTTGTTTATATCTCTGTTCGAGGCCGAGGCCCACACGGTATGGTACGACAACGAGTGCATGGCGAGGGTCCACAAGGTCGTTCAGAAATACTGCAGAATCAAGACGTATGAAGTCCTCATCGGAGTGGATCCAAAGCCAGATGTCATGAACGTTGCCTTGGTGCTGGCGATCGAAGACAAACTGTCCAATGTTGCCAAGGTACTGATCCGGGCCGGGGCCGACGTCAACTTCCAATTCCGCAAGACGGCGCCGCTCGTCGCCGCCATCAAATGCAATGACCTCGACGTGGCCGCGCACCTGATCGACGCCGGCGCCAGCATGGACGATATTGCCTATGACTATGAGCTGCCAATACTGCATTGCCTCATGAAATGGTGCCCGCCCCGGGCCCTGAGGTGCGAGCCGGGAAAAACCGTTCTGCGGGCTGCCAGCAAAAATATCAACTGCATCGACGATTCTGGCAACACGGCCATCTTCCCCGCGCTCGAACGGGATGACGAGGAGGAAGTGCTTGAGGCGATTGATCTCCTGGTGGAACTCGGACTGGACCTCAGAAGGGCTAACTATGATTGCCACACCCCCATGTTGCCAGCGGCGGGGAAACACTACCTCCCCTTCTTCAAACTCTGCCACATCATGCAGTTAGACGAGGTGCCTTGGGCTGCGCTCTGTATGCTCCCAGCCGAAGCAGCGTGTCTCGCTGGCAACGAAAGGCTATATACTACGCTCTGTGAGATGGAGGATATAAAGAAACGGGAGGAAACAAAGGACTGCATGGTATACGACGCGCTTCTGATGGCGGTGCCAGTAGCGAAATTGAAGGACGCCGAGGAAAAAAAAAAACGGGAAGCTAGGGAGAAGCGTCGAAGAGAAGAGCAAGAAAAATATGCGATGATGTGGCTGGAAGACGAAAAACAGAGTGAAAGAGAGAAGCGGGATACGAAAGAGAAGGAACAGAAACAAGACACTCTGAGCGAAATATGGAGACAGGATATGCGAATGCGACAGAGGGAACAAGAGAAAGCACGACAGAGGGAGCAAGAGAAAGAGATTTGACGACAGGTCATGGAATGGACGAAACGAAGGCAACAGGAGAAACGAGAGGAACAGGACAGTCACCGAAGCTCGTCGGCCTGCACCTTGTACAGTGAATTGCGACGCTCTATGATATCTATCTACCTAGTTAACCACATGTTGCTCCTTCCTAAAAGCACGCTCCACAAACCGTCAGGCGCCGAGCCGTGGATACACATCTTGGCCGCCCTCCTTCATGAAATCATCAAACATGTTCAGCTTTATGTATCGTGACCTAACTCCGTTTGTCGGGATTGACAGCTTCTCGAGGGTTTTCTCGACAAAGTCCTGCTTGGAGATGTAATCATCAATCTCGCCATTGAACTGGGTGTCGGGAAACTGCAGGCGATGACAGGAAAGCATCAGAGATGACAGGCCCGCCACCATGGCCGCCGCCGCCGAGCTACCCGTCATGGTTTGTTCGGGCTCGAGGTGCGGCACGACATCGACCGGAATTTCCTTGCCGTGGATCTTGTAGTTGAAGCATTTCACTTTGCCCCTTAGAAACGAACCGTGCTCGTCGCATGCCGCAATCACCCTGGTTCCCTCGCAATCGCTCGGCCACGCCTTTTTCCCCGTCTCGCCCTCGTCATGATGGCTACAGACGAGAACGATGTCGTTTTTGTGGGCCCCGTCGATGGCCATTCTGAGATTCTTGGAGTAGTCAAATTTTTTGCTGTCCGTGATGGATAAACTCATGCATATGATATCGACATCTTTCTTGGTCGCCCACTTTACGGCCTGTTCGGGTCAGCAGATATCCGAGCTTCAACAACAGAGGCCCGTACCTCGGCAACGTCGTTCGGCATGATATTCGAGCGGAGATCGGCAACCCTGGCCAGGTAGAGTTCGCAGTGCGGGTCCAAGTCGCAGATCAGGTTGGCCACTTGGGTGCCGTGCGGATGTACAGCAAACAGCGGCGAGCCACTGCCGCTGCCAAATGGCTGACATTCCTTGACGCGCGGCAAGAATGCAGGCAGGCTTGTCTCCGAAGACGGGATGCCAAGGATGCCGCCGTCAATGATTGCCACACGGGTCGGCCGGAACGTGCCCTTATTGCGACACCCCGAGGCCCAGTTGTGATAGTTCTCGAGGTAGTCGATTATGGGTGCGATGACCTTCTTCTTGGCGTTGGGTGACTCGGTGTCCTACCAAGGCTTGTCAGATGCTCGAAATGGAGCTGTTTCGGGGCACCTACATTGAATAGATGAACGAGAGCCACCTTGGGATCATTGGCGCAATAACCGGCAGCCCTGGGCACCTTGAGCCGCAGATGAGTCGTCAGAAACAGCGTGCCGGAGCCAGACGAGTCGAGGGCAGCATACCTCTTCCAGCAACTTGGTGCCTTTTTCGCCCAACCAACCGGCCAATCTCTCACCACGGGGCTGCTCTTTTCCGGAGTCGGACGGTCGCCAGGTCGGGTTTGAGACGCTGAAGTCGGAAAGGAGCTCGGCGATTCTTGCCCTGTCGTGCGCACTACGCACGCGGTCGGGAATGTCGAGCCTCATGATGGTGCGAACGCCCCTGCCCCGCAGCCATTCCAAGACCCGAACCACCACCGGCTTGTCACGTGCATCCGGCTTCAGTTTGGTGGGGAAGGCGACATATTGAAGCACCTCTTCAAACTTGTATGGCCCCTCGTCAGCGCCCGGGAGCTTGAGCAGGCCGTCAATCGAGGACGGCCGAAGGGCTGAGAGATCGAGGCAAGTCTCGCCAACTGCAGCCGGGGCGTTAGCGAGCGACCCAGGAATGTGCTGGAGAGATGTGCGCCTTGGCCTTACCGATTTCTTCATCTCGTCGTCAGCTCAGCTCACCACAAGACACCCAACGAGGACAAACTCACCGTCCGAGTCCCGGAACATCCTAAGCATCAACTTCCGGTCCTTGTCGCCGTGCCGTATGGTGGCGTTGACGACGAGTCTGCGGATTTGGACGTTTGCATCCGACCTCTGCCCGCCCGCACGGGCTCTCGACCGAGCCACGGCTGCCTCGCCATTCGTCCATTGTTCAACAACATGATTGTTGTGCCAGAGCGCATATACACGCCTGCTGGGCATGCCTTGGACGGGCGCGTTCCTGGCCACCGATCCGGGCGCTTGATTCAGAATGTCCCTCACAAACTCGACCTCCTGGTGCTGCACAGCGACATGGAGCATGCACCTGTCTTCATCTTGGCTGATCTCACTCAGGCGCTCCTGGACAACCTCGAGCTGCCATGCGGCCAGGTGGCCATGCTGCACCATGCCGCTCAGCATGTCGAAATCGAGCATTCTCGCAACCCGCGGCGCGAGCCTCTCTACAAACGAGCCGTTGCTTTGGCGGAGCGCCAGGTAGAAGAGGTCCTTGGCCGTCTTGTCGTCCTTGGAGAGACGCCCCACTGCCCCCTGGACGGATTTCAGGTCCCACACCTTCACGAGCTCGTGCTGCATGATGAGCTGCACGACTTCATTGTCGACTCGATCCTCGGCGTCGGTGGTGATGATGCGGACGAGCTCTGCTCTCACCCGTTCTCTGGCCTCGGAACCCGGGACATCCGCGCCGGCCTCTCCCAATCTCCAACTCAGCACGCGTACAATGGCCTCCTTTTTCTTCAGGCCTTTGTTGTGTTGCAGAATCATCTCGACAGGGCGCAGAGGCTGGCCTTTGGTGCGAGTGCCGTGCTGCGGGAAGCTGCCACTCTCCGAGGGGCCCTCGGCTGCGCCAGATGCCCGAAAAGCCAGTTTCACGGCCTGGTAGAGCGTCTCGTCGTCGGCGAGGCCATTGGCGGCGTCATTGGGCCCGTTCCCTCCAAGCTTGAGAAGTGTATCGAGCACGTCCAGTTGCTTCTTGTCCCAAACCCCCTGGCGCGTGTCGACGTCACGCCCCGGCGTCGTGAGAGCGCACTCCAGCGCCGTGAGAGCGCACCCCAGCGCTGTGAGAGTGGAATGCTTCTCCTTCATCAGGCGGACCTTAGACTCCAGAACCAGCTTCGGGGTCGGCACAGGTAACCCCATATCGTTAATAACGAAGTGGTGACACTCATCCATCATCAACTTGACCAGGTCGTGGGCGCCCGCACGGATGGCGATGTGGAGCGCTGGCAAGTCTTCCGTGACTCTTCTCCATCCATGCCTGTCTGCACCCGGGTAGGGTTCGTTCAGAGTGACAAATGCTGTTCCCGGTCTTGCGCTGATGAGTGCCATGCACAGGGCGCGGTACGCATCGTGGCAAGTCGTGGATGGGGGGCTCGACGGTCCCTCGAGTCGAGGCCGATGCGAAGGACTGATGATGCTCTCGTCCCCATTGTTCGAGATGGCGCGCACGGCGTGGTCCAGCATGTTCCAGGAAACGCAAACATCGATTCCCGGGATGTCTCGGTCCATGAGATCGTTGACCTCCTGCGCGAGAGCACGTTTCCACGAGAAGCTCTGCTGCTCTCCATCTCCGTCAGTCGGGGGGGTCGCGTTCTGGTCCATCAGCCCCTGGGTGTGCTCGATCAGTTTGGCCATGAGCTGCGCCACCCATATGGAAGGATCGGGCATCAGTTTGTTTCTCATGTCGTCGAAGAACCGGCGGGCCACGTCGCAAAGCGTCGCCTCGTTGTTGCCGCCATCGGACAACGAGGGCGGCGAAGGCGGCAAAGGAGATGGTGCGCCGGCATCACTGCCGAGGGCCCGTGCAGCCATCATTGGGGGGCAGGGAATCATGTTGGTATGGCAGGGGCTTTTGATACAGTGGTGGCAAGCGTGATGGTGGTTGCGGCTGTCCTGGCTCGATGGAGAAGTTCTCAGGGGCAGACCAGTCGACCACGACACGGGCTTTTAGACTCGAGGGTCCTTGGGCGCCCAGGAGACGACGCCTCCACTCGTCCATGATTGCTACGATGCTGAAAGGGGCAAAGGCAGTGAAGGATTCATGGATAGCAAACGGGTGCCGCTTTGCCCCCGTCCCATCTCGGCCATGGCGACGAGAGTTTTCTTCGACTCCAAGCCATGTGCTCAGCTCCGTGGCTTGACTTGGGGACCCCAAGTGCAGTCGTTGCCCGTGGCTTGGAATACTGGTGGAGAGAGTCATGCGGCTCGAAGACAAACACGTCGCTGTCGCCGAAGGTGCTGCAGCAAATGCTTGGGGCAGCGATGGAGTGAGGCCGTTGGTGAGGCAAGGCAAAGCCACTTCGCGCAACCACTACTGACGGGACGGAGACTCGGCCAAAGCGAGACAGGGTATCTGACGACAAAGAACCTCGTTTCTTGCGCAGCCAAACATTCCCAGCCGTCAGCCACTCCATGGGCGAAGCATGGCCTCGACGTGAAGCCTTGGTCCACCAAAGCGTCGGCGTTTGGTTTGCTTGCTTGCTCACGCCCATGGGGAAAACCCGAAGAAGCAAAGGTGACGGACAGCCGCCCAGACGACTTGGCTTCCCACCAACACGTCACCAAGAAACGCACCGCGGGCACACCGTCTCTTCGACCAGGGCTCGGTGGCCGTGTGATATCTTCAGCACAAGACGACCTCCTCGCGATATCAATAGCTCACGGGATATTTCGGCGGCTGGGGGCTAAGCGACAGGCCAGACTGTGCAGTTACAATAATTCCGATGAATACCTGGGGCGTGAGTTCGTGGCTACTTGCTCACACCAGCGTGGCCAGCTTGCGACACAAGCCCGTCGTATACGGCCGTTACCAGATCAGACAAACACTGGCTTGTCTCGACATAGCCTCAGCCTTTGCCTTGACCTGACCAACCATGGCGATACATGCCGTCAGCGAGCTGGGGCGTATCGGAATGGTCGAGACGAAGCAAGGCTGCAAGGAGACGACGCCATCGAGCAAGCGGACCAGGGGGCGGGTTATGATGACGCCGAGGAAATCGTCACCAACAGACCATGCAGAACGACGCAACCACCCCTTGCTAATCGGAGACATTGGCAGACGACCGACCCGATCGAGAACTCGGCTTGGTGGCTTGCTGCGAATCGGCCAACGACGGGCGGCCCCGTCAGCCGCCGGCAATATACAACCCTGCGACCGAGGGCCGGCAGCTTGCGCAACAGTGGCTTTTCTGCGAGACCGAGGAGTATCCGGCTCAGTATTGGTCCACGGGGTCACGACGACGTGCGCCTCGCGCTCATCCTCCGGTTTCTTTCGGGTGCGGGGGTGGCAATCCGGTAGGGGTTGGGTCCCTCATGGCTGTACAAATATGGCTCGTGGACGGACAGTGCCCCGAGTCTCTCTTGTTTCCTGGACTTGACAGACGAAACCTCACAGGTGACCCGCAATCATCCATCATGGCTCGTCTTGAAGACTACAACACCTTTGACGAATGCACGGAAGTCGAGCTCTTTGTGAAGCAGGAAGACTCGACGCCAACCCACGGCAGCCTCAAGTCGTTCAGTACAAATGACAACGGACTCGTCTTCTATGAAAAGTCCGCCTTCACTGTCAACGTGAAGCGGCTCCTGCAGGTTGACGGCTTCGAGGACAGCACCCAAAAGCAGCGCGTGACACTTTTCGTCCTCAAGGTTGGTTTGGCTTGCAACAAAGGTGACCAGAAGATCGAGAGAGTCAAATTTCAGATGGAGTTCCAGGACATCGACCCCAACAACAAAGCCGATCCACAGATCCTGGCCTTGGCCCCCTTCGAACCCCAGGAGGTCGGCAACGTGACCAAGCTTGACGTGGAGGAGAAGGTCGCTGTCAACGCCCAGGTGAGTATTGGCGGCGGCACTTCGGGGGCCGCAGGCCGCGAGAAGAAAACCTCGTGGTGCGAGTCGTACGTTGCCCGGGCACAAGGGTGGGAAATCATAGACAAGACCTCCAACAAGGCTCGCGGTGTGGCCTGGAGCCTGCAGTCGAACCCAAAGGACAACAACGCCGGTGTCCCGTCAGACATCACGGTGGCTATGCTATTTTCCCGCTCGTCGGACAATCCGTACCTGGCCAAGTTCAAAATCGATGTCACGGCCGGGACGTTCTACAACCTGACGCACAATATCAAAACAGCCCTCGGGCTGAAGCCGGGCACGACCAAGCCATTCATTGTTACCCCAAGCGAGACGCCTCTCATGTACGGCCGAGGCGGCGGAGATTTGCTCAACCGGGCCAAGATCGAGCCGAACAACTTGGGCGAGTTGGCAGGCGAGGGGAAGCTGAAGGCCTTGACTTCTGTGGGGCGTTTCCAGGCGGCGGCCGGGGATGGGGACACGGAAGGGCAGGAGATGGACGCTGAGGCTTGACGACTTTGTTCAAGGACGCCTCTCGACCTGTTGCTGAATGGCCATGATGATTACGGCTGCGGACTGTTTCCCTCTTGTCATTCCTTTCAATCTTGTCACTCGTCTTGTTGTCACTCCTTTCAATCTTGTCCCTCCTCTCAACCTTTGTCATTCCTTTCAACCTTGCAGGTAGTAGCACTCAAACACTCGTTTATCGCCACATACACGTTGGCATCTGACAGCACTTGCAACTTGAAACTTGGGGGTGTGTCTACTGTGGGTGGCCGCTCGCCCAGCTTGCTTTTTCCACCATCCCCTCGTCCTCGGTGTTCCTCGTCTCATCCCTTGTCACGATGCGCTCATGTTGAGGCTCTGCAAATTGAGGCTGCAAGGTGCCGCTAGTTCTTAGTTCCTGCACGTGGTGCTGCCCGCAACCCACCACGTGACCGCACTGGTTCCTCTATCGGAGATAAGGCAAGCCCTGTGCCGATAGGCCGCGAATTGTCCGCAATGACGGCGCAGCCATTTTGTCGGGAATTCAACACGCAGTTCCTCGTTGGCATGATTTTCATCGCGCAACGTCGTCCTGGGAGTTCCTGGACAAACACTCGAGAGTCGGAAAGCCTGTTGCTTAGACGTAGTCCCGACTCCAAGTTGAGGTTTTGGTACAACGCCATGTTCCAACTCTGACCTGCTCTCGACTTGCTTTCATATGGCCATGATGGCTGAGCGCTCAATGTCTTGCTTTGCTCACATGAACTGGATCTCTGTTCGCGATAAGAGGAAGTGGAAGAATAATTCGAATGTGGGTGGAATCAGGCTTCTGTGAGCGATTGCCAACGCATGTTGTCCGAGTTGTAAATCCGGTTGTTTGACGTATTCGTCTTCGCTGGTTAACCGACATCCGCAAGACGACGAAAAGTACCTACTAGTAAGTATTCACCTACGGAGTACTCCGTGCAGAGCATACCTACGTAGGTAGTTCAAGGACTATAAAATACAACAGTCTCCGCCCATGCCCAAGCAAAGCAAACGCCACCGAACCTTAGCCCCGGATACCAAGGAACGCTGCAGCTGTTGATGTTGTCCAGCAAAGTCCAAAGACGCACATGCTCGGTCCTTTAAAACACGGTTGCACGGCATTGCGCAAGACTGCTCACGTGGCAGCGCGCGACATGTATGTGCATGCAAGTACGGACCACTGGAGTGTATGTACATGGACCGATTGACCGAGCTGCGAGGCACGATGCAAGTCTGTCCGCCTGTTGATATGCGTGCATGTACAGATACCAATCGTCAAGAGACCGCAGGAGGGTCCTTTCCTCTCCCGTCCGCTCGTCTCAACTGGGTGCAGTTCTCCGCGGTTGGAAATGGGGGTGGCGGCGGCTAGAGGACAGGGCGTATTCGTACTGTACAGTTAGTTCCTGGGTGCATGTTATGGGGCTCAAAGACTATTTGCCATTGGCTCCAAGGACATTTGGAGCATCAGGAGCCTGTGCGACCGACAGAGACTCGCGGCAGCGGCGCGTCGCGGTGCCGACCGAGTGCCCAGGTACTCGGCTGGATGCCCGAGGTAGCGCTGCAGGCGCACGAAGGCGGCGCGGCCGAGACGCGCCGTGAGAGTTGTACTTGAGACTGCTCTCTAGATACTTGCCCCGCATGTATCTCGCACACGCAATCGACCCTCCCGTGACAGAGTCCGGGGTCGAGGCACACGGTACGTACTCGGTAGAGATTATTGGATTCCAGGGCAAGTGCCTCCTCGTCTTGCCACCCCTCCACACTTCCACACACACTCTCCCCCCCCCCCCCCCATCCCCTTCTCTCTA
>JAPEBW010001827.1:0-18380 GCA_027405785.1 Ophiocordyceps robertsii | reverse complement strand
GGCGCAGCTCAACACCATTACGTGCTCCTACAACCCATCCTATATATACAGTATCCGTACTGAAGCAATTGTACGTACTTGGGTACAAGCACAGTGCCGTCGGTACCGCTCACCGATCAAGCAGAGGCAAAAGAGGCAATTGGCACGTTGACAGTACTGTACAATCATGCTGGAGGTATCTGTTGCATGGACTCAGCAAAGCCCAGGACAGGTGGCCACTGCAAGGTGGCAGCACCCATTGCAGCAACTCGGAGCGCGTCGATCCGCCTGCGCACTTGCGCGGCACCTTGGGTAAAAAGATACGAGGCAAGAGAAGAAGGAAAGTTCACAGAGTACATACTGTACCGGGGATCAGGGCATGCTTCCTCTCCCTCTCTCTCTCTCCGCTTGCGAGCAGCCTGCCAAATTCCCGAACTGCTTTTTAATTAATTCCCTCGCTTCGCCGTTTCCAGCCCCTCATCCCTCCCCCTCGCTTCCCCCCCTACGGCCAGCGTGCCGTACATAGTACCTACTATGTATCCGTACAGTAGAGTACTCTGTATCCGTACATACATAGGTATTTTCGCCCCCTTATCTACGCCAAACGTCCAACGCTTGCTCCTTTTCCCTTCTTCATCGCAGCGTGCCAAGCCTCTTCGGCCAGCCCAGAGTTTTTCCTCCTTCGCCTTCCTTTCTTCCAACCTCTTACGTAATCCCTCTCCGCCCCTCCTATTCACTCCTTTTCCCCCTTTCCTTTTTCTTCGCGGCGCGCGAAAGCCCCATCTGGATTCAGCTACTGTCCGTCCGCTCTCTTGCGCGTCCCGTGCGTCCTTCAAGCAACCCCATCCGCTTCGCGAGCCGCCTCAATCAACACCCTCGCGTCATCTTCCACGTCGTCCCTACCGCCCGCTCGCAAGTCGGCAACAATGTCTGGAGGAGAGGAAAAGACTCGCATCTCGGGCGACGTCTCTCGCCCAGATGCCTCGCCCGTTCTGCCCACGGTCAACCCGCAGGCTGAAAAGCCGGCCCCGGCCAAGGCTGGCCTGCACCCGGTTCTCTACGTCGTGTCAGTAGCCGCTGCTGCCTATGCCTTTGAACGCTCATCTCACGCGACGCTTGTAGGACCTGGATCGGCTTCAGCTCCTCCGTCATCCTGTTCAACAAATGGCTTCTCGACACCCTCAACTTTCGTACGCCCCCCACGCGAGCCGAGTGCTGGAGACGTCGACGGCTAACCCAGCGATCCAGGCTACCCCGTCATCCTCACTACCTATCACCTGTCCTTCGCCACCATTGTCACCCAGGTCATGGCACGATGGACAACGCTGCTTGATGGCCGGAAAACCGTCAAGATGACGGGCCGCGTCTACCTGCGGGCCGTGGTGCCCATTGGCATCTTCTTCAGCCTGAGTCTGATTTGCGGCAACCTGACCTATCTATACCTGTCCGTTGCCTTTATCCAGATGCTCAAGGCCACCACTCCCGTCGCCGTCCTCATCTCGGGCTGGACTCTGGGTGTCTCGCAGCCCAACTTGAAGCAGTTCCTCAATGTCTCGGCCATTGTTGTCGGCGTCGTCATTGCGTCTTTTGGCGAAATCCACTTCGTCACCGTCGGCGTCTTGTTCCAGATTGGAGGCATCATCTTCGAGGCCCTTCGCCTCACCATGGTCCAGCGCCTCTTGAGCTCGGCCGACTTCAAGATGGACCCACTCGTCTCTCTATACTACTTTGCTCCCATCTGCGCCGTCATGAACGGAGTTGTCGCCCTTATCTGGGAGTTCCCCAGGGTCTCGATGGCAGATGTCTACAATGTCGGCCTTTTCACCTTCTTCCTCAACGGCCTTTGCGCCTTTATGCTCAACGTTTCCGTCGTCTTCCTGGTACGTTGCTCTTGTCCCGGGTACGAATCCCTTGCATGCTAATGTGGCAAAAACAGATTGGAAAGACCTCTGCCGTTGTGCTCACGTTGTGCGGCGTCCTAAAGGATATCATGCTTGTCGTCGCCTCCATGATGATCTGGGGCACCCAAGTCACGCCTCTTCAGTTCTTTGGCTACTCGATTGCTTTGGGCGGCATGGTCTACTACAAGCTTGGCTACGAGCAGCTCAAAGGGTACGCCGGTGAGGCGAACCGCCAGTGGGCCGATTTTGGTGCGCGAAAGCCGGTGCTTCGCAAGATTGCTGTCATCACCATGTCGGCTCTCGTACTCTTCATCTTCTTTGGAGCGCTCGCGCCCACCTATGCCCCAAACTACGACCCCACCAAGCTCACCAACGAGATGACCAGCCGCTTCAGCAAGGCTGGCGCCCAATAAGGAATGGCGGGGATGAAAATATCTGGAGGACCTCGGTCAAGCCCGCTCCGACATGCAAGGGATGGGCAAACGCGAGAGCGCGATGAGGCGTTGACAGGCTGGGCGCACAGGCAAATCTAGGAAGGCAAACATCTCTCGTTCTTTTCTTCTTTTCTTTTATCCGATGCGTTGGAACCGGACGCGCCCTGACGCGGATCGGCATCGGTTGCCGAGGGAAAAATAATGATTGGAGACAAGAGAGGCTCGGGCTTGGGTGTAAGGCGGGAAGGGAGGACCATTGGTGTAGAGCTTTACAGCCTCGTGCAGAGCGAACGGGCAGTGCTGTACTCACCGCGTCATGAATGGTCCAATATGATGCTTCTTAGACAGCGCTGGAAATCAATCATAGAAACGCGAATGGGTTACATCAAGAACACGCCAGAACGAGCATTCGTCTATTGGTTTTCGGTCCGTCCGTCGCTTGCGAAGAAGAATTGCTTGCACCCGTGAGGGGAAAATGAGCAAACAGAGGGCGTGACAGAAGCTCGGTGATCCTACGCCAGCTCCGTTGCCTTGCCCAGGAACACACGAGCGAGCGATGCAGGCCACTCGTCAATCCAACCCCGGGGCGGCGCCGTGCCCACGCTCTCTGCCATGTACCCCAGAGACAGTCACGCCAACCATGATGTATCAGTGGGAAATCTTCAATGAACTTCGTATTGAGCCCATAACCCAGGGTGCCTTGAGTGCCTCTCAATGCTCTTTACATCCCGCAAACTCCCTAACCTTGCTGGAGAAAACGATGCGTTTAAAACCCTGTGGTCGAGAGCAAGTCAGCGTCTCGGATTTGGGAACGAATTGGGCATCGAGCCGGGGAGTATGCGGCACACAGGGCCGGAGAATGAGTGCACGTACTCAGGGGGGTGAAGAACCAGCGGTTCTTGCCGCTCGTGTAGCGCTCCTCCAACACCTTCTTGACCGTCTTCTTTGCGTCCTCGCGCTGGGTGACCTCCTTGAAGGTGTCGCCGGTGATGGTGCCCTTGAGGCCCTCGAGCTCGAGCGTGTACCGGGTGGGCATCAGGTGGTTGTAGTTGATGACCTTGACAAAGGGCTTGATCTTGGACCGCTTCTCCTGACGAGCCTTGGACATGCGGCGGGTGATCTTGGAGGGGTAGCGCTCAATGCCGGCGACGATGGCGTGGCCGAAGGGGTGAGGCTTGTTGCCGTTGTCGACGGGCTGGATGATGACGACCTAGTTGCACAATTCCTGGTCAGCCTAGGGCCTCTTCTGTCGAACAGGTTGCATCGCAAAGGCCGTGACGACGTCAAAGGGTGGCCATGAGTCTGTCGAAGCAGCGGGTCATTCGCACGACGCCCGGCTCGTTCCCGTCTCTTGCCATCATCCCATCATATGTGCGTGTATGTGTCGTCGGGCGCAAAATGCGACGGGGAAACGCCCCGGCGCGCAATGAAATCTCGCAGAGATTCGTACCTTCTTGCCGGCATATCGGCCGCGGGTGATGATGGCGACTCGGCCGACCTTGAGGAACTTCATCTTGTCCTGCTGTGTGGTCGGGTGGTGGTGTTAGTAGGGGGGTTTCGTCGACGTCGCAGACGGCACTCGGGAATTTGGTGCAAAATTTTGGGGTTTGTGGGTTGAGCATTTGGGGCAAGCGAGACATGTGCCGTGTCACGTGACCGTTTGCGAAATGGTCCGTGCGCGACCGGACCGGTCTCCCAGTGCTCGAGGCAAAAGTCACAGCAGATTACCTAGACGCAACTTGACGAGCAGCTACGGTGCAGAGCAGGAAGCCAATCTCGAACTCCAATACGAAAATGCCTGCGCCGACGTACATCATCTCGAGGGTAGCAGACCCCATCTTCGCCGTCTTCATTGGCGTCTCTGCCGCCGCCACGCGGATCAATCGCGAGGAGAAGAGCAAGGGAAAGACGACCAACGAGACTATTGAGGCCGGGCTGCGGTACGGCCGGCAGACTCTTCTTTGTTCTTCTTTTATCTGCAGTGCCCTTTCGGCGTCGACTAACATACTTTGCTGCATTAGACGTGTTGGAGTCTCGCGCAAAACAGCTTGATCAAGTCCATGTTCCAAGATAACGCCGGCCTCGACGCCAAGTGTTCCACCTTTGACGCGCCGGTTCTAATTGACGAGAGGTGCACGCTACTCGACATGCAGACAAATAGTGGACGTAATTTATCGCAGGCAATTCATACTTGGAAAGACGACCCGTATTCCTTCTTCATAGCTTCTCGGACAATCTGCCCGCAGAGCTTGGCAGTCGGGTTGACGCTCACGGCCAGGCCCTTTGCAATCTGGTTGCCGTATCGGCCGCCATAGGCGAGATCCCGCGAGGCTGCCTCCTCGAAACTCAGCTTGGTCCACTGCGCTTCGGGCCTGGTCTCGTCGAGGTCCAGCAGCCGGTCCGACAACAGCTTGGATGTTCTGAGGTAGATTGCTGCTCGCTGTGTGTGGGCCATGGAAAGCGTGCGAGCCGCCTGAGGCGATAGAGGGGTGTGCGCCGTGGCCGGAGAGAGCAGGGCGATGGAGCGCTCCAGATCGTCGAGTGCCGTGGCGGCGGCGTCTCTCCTCTGCGACTGCTCGGGCTCTGCAATCAGGGGCATCGGCATCCCGGTGGTGATGTTGAGCAGCATCGAGTCTCCATAAAGTCGTCTAATTATCTGGGCCCGGTTGTTCCTCGCACTGGCATACTTGGGCTCGTCGGTGATCAGGCCGTCGAGTCCGGAAATGCACTGCCGAAAGCCCTCGATGGCCATCTCGTCGGCATCCTGGGCGTGGGACTGGCTGAGCTGCGTCTCGATGGACTGGATAGTCTGGATAATGGCGCGCTCTCTCTGGACGACGCTCTCATAAACGGCCGAGTCGGTGATGTGCGGGTCGCGGGACAGGGACGGATCGATGACGACTCCGGCGGCCGGGTTGGACTCTGGATCCTTTATCTTGTCGAGGACGTGAACGTCTCGCTGGCTGAGGTTGACGTGGGCCATTTTCGCGGCAGCTCGCGATGGACGCTCTGGTGCCTGATGAAGGTTTTGTGCCGTCAAACTCGAGACGAGACGGGAAACGCGGCCGCTTTGATACTCTGCAGAGTTGGGCAGATGAGCGTGGGGCGGGGCGGAGAAGGGCGGCAACAGACGTTACGGAACCTGCGACGCGGAAACAACACGGCAGACCGACGTCCGAGATGCCGCCAGAGGCCACAATGGCGCCGCCCACAGCCGCATGGAGCGCATTGCATCCGCTTGCGGGAAGTACCCGCGGGGGGGGGGGGGGGGGGCGGACCGGGGCAGAGAGGGCCCGGGCGGCCATTCTCGGCTTCCCTCGGCTGGCGGCGCCGCGACGGCTTGGATTCCGCTCGGCAGACCAGCCATCGGACACTCGCGCAACGAAATCTACAACGAGTCGACGTGCAATAATGGCGACGTCTCTCGAGGGGTTGCGGCTAGCGTCCAGCGTCCAGCGGGCAGACGAGGCGGAATGGGGAGCCACTGACGACATGGCTTCTCTGCCTTGTCCGTCTCCTCTCTGCTCGGCCTACTGATGCCATACGAGGCCCGGTATGGTTCCAGCTCGGCTTTGGCCCCCCTACTCTGGCCCCTACTTGAGGGCCCCACGCCTTTCTGGCATGTTTGATGTCAAGTCATGCCGGCCCACCCCGAAGCGGCGGGTCGAGTTGGCTGCGCAGAGCCGTGCGGCTTGGACGCCGAAGCCTCTCGGGCCGTGGGATGCCATGGTGCGGCGCATTTCCGGCGTCGCCACCGCTGTTGCAAAGGATAACAAAGCCGCTTGGCGAGGGACAGAGGGCGCCGTTTATACAAAAAGTCCCCGGAAGCCGCATTGCACCTCGTCTCGTCCAACTCCTCTTCGCCTCTGAATTGCTCTTGGCCATCACGACGACACACGCCTCTCACGCCAGACTTGACAGCGGAGCATCAACAACAGCCAGCGACAAGAGCTTCGGGAGGTTGCGTCACCGGCCTGGCCCCCTTACTCGCTCTTCAACGCTCGACACGCACACGACCTTTGTCCTTGTGCCTGGTCACCGGCCATGGCCCCCTCGGCAGTCTCTCCACAGCAGCGGGCCGCCGACGCCACGGCGCAGCAGCCCGGCGGCGACCTCGCCCTGGAAGCGGGCGGCAACTTCACGGGCTATGACCACGTAACGTGGTGGGTGGGCAACGCCAAGCAGGCGGCCGCCTACTACGTCAGCCTCTTTGGCTTCAAGGCCGTTGCCTACCGCGGACTCGAGACGGGCAGCCGATACTTTGCCTCGTACGTCGTGGCCAACCACGGCGTCCGCTTCGTCTTCACGTCGCCGGTGCGGTCGGCCAAGCACCTGCCGTCCGACGAGCCCATCTCGGACGCGGATCGCAAGCTGCTGGTCGACATGCACGCGCACCTCGAGAGGCACGGCGACGCCGTCAAGGACGTGGCATTCGAGGTCGACGACGTCGAGGGCGTCTACCACCGGGCCGTCAAGGGCGGCGCCGTGGCGGTGCGGGCGCCCGAGGTGCTCCGCGACGCCGAGCACGGCAACGTGGTGACGGCCGTCGTCAACACGTACGGCGACACGACGCACACGCTCATCCACCGCGCCTCGTACTCGGGCCCCTTTCTGCCGGGCTTCCGCGAGGCCAAGGCGTCGGCGGCGACGGTGACGCTGCCCGAGGTCGGGCTGGCGCGCATCGACCACTGCGTCGGCAACCAGGACTGGGACGAGATGGTGTCGGCCTGCGCCTTTTACGAGCAGTGCCTGTCCTTTCACCGCTTCTGGTCCGTCGACGACTCGCAGATCTGCACCGAGTTCTCGGCCCTCAACTCCATCGTCATGGCCTCGCCCAACAACCTCGTCAAAATGCCCATCAACGAGCCGGCGGCGGGCAAGAAGAAGTCGCAGATTGAAGAGTACGTCGTCTTCAACGCCGGCGCGGGCGTCCAGCACATTGCGCTGCTCACGCACGACATCATCTCGGCCGTGTCGGCCCTGCGCGCCCGCGGCGTCGACTTCATCAACGTGCCCGAGAGCTACTACGACACGATGCGCCAGCGCCTCAAGACGGAGCGCCGCCAGTGGGAGCTCAGAGAGGACCTCGACACCATCCAGAGCCTCAACATCCTCATCGACTACGACGAGGGCGGCTACCTGCTGCAGCTCTTCACCAAGCCCCTCATGGACCGCCCCACCGTCTTCATCGAGATTATCCAGCGCAACGACTTTGACGGCTTCGGCGCCGGCAACTTCAAGAGTCTGTTCGAGGCCATTGAGCGCGAGCAGGCCGAGCGGGGGAACCTGTAGCGTCCGCCCCGACGTCCCCGATTCCTCCCATCTACTCTTTCCCCCCCTTTTGTGCCGCCGAGGCGCACTGTTGTACTAATTCTGCCCACTGGCCCGGCTCTCGACGAGCAGGTCCGTGGCGACGCGCGGGAGAGCAGGTCGAGCGTCCGACGGGAGGCGGCGCGCGAGAGAGACGAAAAAAAAAGGGGGGGGGCGTTGGATCGAAGCAACGCTGGCGAAGGGGGGGGGGGGGATGGGGGATGGGCAGCATCACCGGGTTATCGATGACACGAGCACGCGCACAGCCAGGGGCCTTTTTCTTTTCTTGTTTTCCGGCTCCTCTTTCTTCTCTCGTCTTCTGTCTGCTTGTCGCTTTGGCGTGTTTTTCTGCTGCTGCTGCCCGAGTCGCCCGGCCCGGCCCATGGCCAGCACCATCATCATGTACGTTATTCAGCGCGAAACGAGTCCACGATGCAAAACGCACAATATCACCATCATCACACTCTCTTGTCTGCCCGGTCCCCGCACTCGTCCTGCTGCACGTCGTGCAGACCCTGCCCACCAAGAAAACGGGGGAGAGCAGCGAGTGCATGGCTCCGTGTGGACGCCGCTGTGACATTGGGCGCGTCTGTCTCCCGCGCATGTGTGAGTAGATGCCACGAGGGCCCCTTGCCCGCCGCCTGGCCCGCCTCGCCTCTCCCTCCACTCGAGCGCGAGGGGCCGGCCACGACGCCCCTCCTCGCCTCCCCAAGCCAGCCCACCTCGGGCACGCTCTCCCGCGATCCAGCATGCGGATGCCCCCCATGCGCAGCCCCTTTCCGTGCGCCGCGTTGCGCGTACATGTATATCCGATCCGCCTTGAGGGGGGCTCATCTCGACCGTTGCCGATTCGTTGCGGACCCGCCCTGTGCCGCTGCCCTTGTTAATCATGGATGTTTCCAGCCAAACTACCTTTTGCATTGTCCCCGAGTGCCTTTGAACGTCGTCGTCTCGTCCCCATTCGCCTGGCTTGGCCTCGCCCCGGGTCCCGCAACCGGGAGCTGCCCTCGCCCGGTGTACGCCATGCGTGCAAGATAACCATGTCACGGAGCATGGCTCGGCCAAGCCGCCTCTCATGGATCCACCTCCATAGCCCCGTTGGCGTGGCCGTTGCCGTTGACGTTGACCTCGGCCTCGCCTTGGGTCGGACCGGGGGCCGAGGCATTGCTCTGGCAGCCGGGGCAGTTGTGCACCACCTCGTGGGCAAAGACGTCACAGTCGATGCAAAAGTGGTTGCCGCACACCTCACAGGCGTAGCGCGCGCTCTCGCTCACGCCCTTTGCCCCTGGCGCCGGCGCCGGCGGCTTCGTCTTGGGCGGCTCGGGAAAGGCGCTCTGGCACGAGAAGCACGTGGCGGAGCGCGCGGCGTCGGCCCAGGCGACGGCGACCCAGTTGCGCAGGGGGAAGAGGTGGTGATACGAGCGGGCCAGGTGGGTGGACAGGATGAGGGTGAGGCCGCAGGCCGGACACTCGGCGGGCAGGCGGCAGACGCGGGCGGCGCAGCGCGAGCAGGCATAGCCCTCGCGGCAGGGCCGGCTGTGGCAGGCGCAGTAGCTGATCGTGCCGCCGGGGGCCAGGGTGCGCGAGGGAAAGCCCATCATGAGCAGGCTCGGGGTGCTCTGCTCGAGGGTGCGCGTGACGGGGGGCGTCGTGGCGGCCAGGAAGAGGTCGCGGAAGTGCACCTCGTCCATGGCCACGCGGTACTGCGACTCGTCGCCGGCGTTTGTGCGCGAGCACAGGTCGGCGCAGATGGCCAGATGGGCCGACAGCCCCACGACGGACACGCGGATCCGGTCCGTCAGCAGGTGGCCCATGGTTTCGTGGATGTCGCCCGGGTCGCTCGACAGCAGCGCCCCGTAGATGATGAGCACCTCTCGCGTCCCGTGCGACGGCGCGTGACTGTGTTTTCGCCGCCCGGGGCCGAGCGGACAGTCAGTCGATGAAGACCTCGCAGGGGGCAAAGTGACTCACAAGAGTGCGCCGCGGCACATCTCGAGCGCGTTCTGCAGGCTCGGGTTCCCCTGGGGATCCTGGCCCTCGAGCGCCCGCAGCCGCTCGAGATGCTCGGCCGGGTTCCCGCCCAGGTCGCTGATCCTCACGGCGACGCCGTCCCTCATGCCCACGACGCCCAGCTGCGAGATGGGGTTCTGCTCGAAAAACTCCTTGACAAAGGCAGCCGCGTACCCCAGCGTGAGACGGTACCGCGTGGGCAGCATGTCCTTGTCGGCCATGGCAAACGACATGTCGAGCACGAGCACCACGTGGCGGATGATGCCCCTCTGCAGGGGCGTCGTGTCGCGCAACAGCCGCCGCCGTTTCTCCGCCTCGAGCGTCGTCAGGTTGAGCACCCCGTCCTGGTCCTCGTCCGGCAGGTTCGTCTCCCACGTCCGCTTCGACTGCTCCCACGCCTTGGCCCCGCCCTTGCGGTCGCCCTTGCGGCGCCGGGCCGCCCGCCCTCCAGACGCCTTGTTGCCGCTGGCGCCGGCCCCCGACGGAGCGTCCTTGTCGTCGCTCAACGCGTGGTCCATGACGTCGTCGTCCGACATGCCGTCGGCGACAAACTCGCCGTCCGAGTCTGCCATGACGGGCGGCGGCGGCGGCGGCGGCGGCGGCGGCCGAGGGCGGCGTTCGTCCTCTCCTTGTGCTCGGGCACACTGGGGGGGTCGACGAGAGGAGTCGGCAGCTGTGGCAGGTCAAGAAGGGCCTTGAGAGAAAGCTGGGCTTGTCCGCCGACCTGTAGCTGAATTGCGGGTGCGAGTGGGCCGGGAAGGCGAGTTGGTGGCGAGGCTGTGTAGTTGCGGCAAGTTGCAGCGTCAGCCTTGTCGCTCTCAGGCTAGCCCGGCTGACCAATGACGAGGCGCCAGCTCAAGCCGCGCACCGCCACCACCGCAGCCGCGCCGCAGTCCCGCTCCGTCACGGGCACCTTCGCCACGGGCGTGCGTCCGAGTTATTTATGCACGGGGCATCTCCGCATAGGCCCCCCCTCCATGCAAGACTCCTATGTGCATTAGCCACTAGATCGGGGTATACTACGAAGCCGTCTCTAAATCCTACAAACAGCTCGACGACAACAATGGCCATCCGCAATGAGCGGAACCAAGAATCTTTTCTCCACTTCGGGCCTCCTTCAAAAGAAAACAAAACCCTTCAACCCTTCCACCTTTTCACACCAGCCTCCAGGGAGGAAACGGGGGAGAAGCCATGATGGTATGCAAACGCGCCCACGCCAGTACCCAAACACCTCGCCGCCCAGAGAGCAAACAAAATCGCTCCGCAGCGAGCCCATGCCTCGTTGCCACGCCCGCGGGTATTCATGTTCCTCCATCAACGTACACGCGTGTCGTCGGACCGTAAGAAGCATAATAAGAAAGAGTCGTTCAACGTCAGCGAGCGAGAAACAACGCAAAGATTGTGTGAAAAAAAAAGGGTATTAATGGTGTCCGTCAATCCTGAAACGCCCGAAATTCGAGAGCCCACATGTCGCCGCCGATATTTTAGGGGTACGTGCCCGTCGTCTGCATCGGCCAGTCGTCCTCGGTAATGCTCGACCAAAACGTCCATACCAGAACTACCGAGAGCAAGGTGAAGAGCGTCTGGAAGAGGGCGCCATCGATCTTGCCGCCGGTTCCTTCGCAGATGTATCTGCTGATGGCGTAGTTGAAGATTTGACCAAGGGCGAAAACGAGAGCGGCACCAGTGAGAAAGAACATGGGTCGGACCTCGCCAAGCACCCGCAGCACGAGGATGGATTCGAGAACGTAAAAGGCCACGAGGAAGATGAGCGGCGCGAGCTGGTACAGGACGTAAAGCGAAACGTGTCGGTTCGAGTCATTGTAGCTGCTGTTCCAGTAGCCCGTCCACTTGTAGCCTGTGTCGAGGGCAATGTAGCCGGTGCCGACAAGCAGGGCTGCCGCCGAGGCCACCATTAGACCTATGGACATGGGCGTGCCATCGTCAATCAGCTGGTAGCCCACGACGGCGTTGAGCATCAATATCCAGGTGGTGGCGATTATCATTCCAAGGTGAATGGCAGAGAAGGCCTGTGTAGACGGACGCCGAGGTCAGCGAGCGGGGGGGGGACAGATGGGGAGGGGAGCTGCGTACAATTCGGACACTGTCGTTGAGCGGAAAGTCTCCGACGGAGAAGATTTCGCATATGCTGATGATGATGTAGCCAGCAAGGAATAATTGCATTTCCCTGGTTCGCAGATGCGTCAGTTGGGACCTCCTCGTTGCTGGGGACGGGTGCAAGGCAAACGTACCGTCTGCCTACGGCCGCCCGCTTCTTCTCCGATTTCAACAATAAGAGGGCGGCCACGGCGATTGCGACACCGCACAGCAGAATGGAGCCGAGGTTGCCCAGGTGCCGTCCATCGTTCAAGGGGATACCCTTCAGTTGACAGCCTTGCCAGGGCCCATCTTGATCGTGTTTTGGCGAAAACAGCTGCGAGGAAGGGGGTCAGCGCGGTCCACGGCGTGCGGCCAGCGGCGTGTTGCGAATCGAGGGCCCGGCCGTGTGCCGCCGTCCCGGGCGCGCTCGGGGCAAACGTACATTGCAAACCGGCAAGGTGGCGTCTCTGCAAAATTCCTGGCAGGAAACCCATGTTAGCCATTTGACGGCTGACAAGCAAGGATTGGATCCAATAGTGGCGTACATCAAACTTGCCAAAGTCTGTCGAGCCCATTGTGACTGCGGGCACCGTTGCTGCTGCCCGGGCAACGGTTGCTCCGAGAGAGGTGCGCAATCACAACGAGGGATGCAGGCGCAGACTTGGAGATTCGATGTAGGCGGCGACGGCGCAGGACGCAAAACGACGAGGCGGGAGCAGCGCGGCGCTCAGCAGAGGGTGCGATTCGGGGAAGACGGCGACGAGGATGAACACGGATCGGGACGTTGGGCGCGGGCTCGGGCTCGGATGCGGATGCGGAACGGTCGACGGAACGTGGCTGCGAGAGGCTGACGACGACAGAGGCCTGGCTGAATTGAAGGCCGTTGTGGCCCCGGCCGTGTGGGCTTGAAACCGAGGCGAGACGAGGTGGGAGTCGAGTCGAATCGGTGTCGGGCGGACAAGGAAGTAGACGGGGCCAGGGAGGCGAAGCAAGCCGTTGCTTAGGTGCGTGTGGGGGAGAGAGCGAGCGAATGTGCGAGTATGAGAATGTGTGAGCGGGAAGAAGAGGGATGAAGTGACAAGATGAGATGAGATTAAAACGGGCGCGTGTGACTTGTTTAGGCAAGCCTCGTCTACGAATAGGCAGGATAGAAAGGAAAGCGCTCTCTTCCTTCCTTTTTCCCTTTGATTGGGGGTGGGGGGGGGGGGCTGGCGAAGGAAGGGGGCCGAGGATGGGTGGTGACGGACGGGGACAAGGGCCCAGGTTACCTCTGGGATACCACAGAGACTTGTCCACAGTGCCACAAGGTAAGTACCTTGGCGGGGGAGGTTGCGCTCTGCGGGACACACCCTGCTCAATGCATGTACGCTACAGATACATGCCTGCTGCTGCTCATCGAGTATGTACCTCGTCTCTCGCTTTCTGTCCGTCTCCCTCGTTTCCTCCTCCCTCTCTGCCCGAGTCTCTGCGCGCTACTAGCAAGGAAGAGTGACGACCAACCAGCCACATGGCTGCTACGGTGCTGCAACGGTAGGGATCCATGCGCAGCTTCCCTCCAGCCATCCAGCAGGCCTGGCACGCACCATGCTCTCTCTCTGGACAGGGGGGGGGCGCCGGGAGAGGGCGCTTGGCCGCTCTCGTGGGGACAGCCGAGGTACCGACTTGAACGTAGCGAGTACCAGCGCCCACTGTCTTGCGCACACAGTACAGTATTTGTCTGTGTGCATGTGTACATACCTACATACATTAGTATTTTTAGCTGCCATGGGCAACGCCATTGGCCCAGATGATGAGACAGGCCATCGTCTCTGCCTGTCCGACTAGTCAAAAGGTTATTACTACAGCATTTGCCGGCCCCAACGAGCGCGCTCTGGCGAGGCAAACGGCGACGACAATGGTCAAAAACCGCCGCTCGGTCCACGCCGCACTGTAACAATACCGACAGTGCCAGACATTGCATGCTGCACGACGCCATGTACCACCGCACTGTGCCTCGCAGTACTCTGTACCCAGTACCCAGTACCTACCCAGGTACCTAGGTAGGTACTAACTTGGTAGAGTAGGTACCTAGCATTCGTACTCTGCTTCCACTATGTACATCTCAGCCACTGCATCTTCATCGATCGGGGCCAAGGATGGAGATGCAGCGCCCTAAAAGCTTTAGACTGCCTTGTTCCTTTTCCTCTTCTTCTTTATCAAGGCACGTGGTTCAAGCATATAAGCATCCCACGCATAGGACAGACGGGCATGAATCAAAAGTCCCCACGATGCCCACACAGAACGGTAGACGCCCAGCCTGGGGAAACCGAGCCGCCTCGCCCTCCTGCGCCCACGGCGACTTTCAACTCGTGCCACGAGGGCATCCGGCTGGGTACCTATGTATACTCCGTAGTATGTATGTACATGTTTGCACATATCTCGGCCCCCTTTGCCCGCTGTTGCCCTCACCCCCCGAGCTTCCATCCATTCTTCCACGTTGGACCCCCAAGAGTCCGCGCGCTGGAATGTGGTTTCATCGGCGACCACTCGCTAGCCCTCGCCGGGTGCCTGGCGGGAATGACGCAAGTCCAACTCTTCTCCTCCGTCATCCCGTCTTGAGCGTCTCTCCCTCTTCATTCCGCCGCTGCCTGGGGATGGGTCATTGGGACGTGACCCCGAACAGGTGGGTGACGAGGGAGAGCTTCCAACATGTGTGTGCGTGTAAGTGACTGAGTACTCGACTGAAAGAGAGAGAGAGAGAGAGAAAGGTTCTTTGCGCTATATTTCCCGTAATTTTACTTACATGCGGGAGCACCACACGCTTTTCGAGCAGCGGCATGCACCTGAAATTACACAACAACCTCACCGAGGCCGAGGCCCGCCATTGGGCTAAACGCTCGCCGTCACCCTCGCTAGTCATTGTGTCCGTCCAAAATACCGCATGGAACAGGCAAGTCAGGCTAGGCTTGGTGACCCTCCCCGCACGTTCATGCCGTGTTTTGCTTTGCGGCTCCCTTGCCCGCCGTCACTCGTCAGCTCCCCTTTCACCGTCGTCACTCATCAGCGTCCCTTTGTTTCTTTCATTCCGGTTACGTGTCATTGTAGCACCGCACCATGTTTGCCATGTGCGAGGGCAGGGTGAGAGAGGGCTTGTCCGTGGTTGCATCGTCCATCGCATTGGCCAACTCGTGATCCTAATTAGAATAATCATCCCCGGTGGATCCATCAACCATGCAGGTGCTCCGTACCGGGCAAGCCCATCCAGAGCAACGGCAGGCTTTCATGCCAGTCCAGACCCTCCCCGCCGTTGCCATCCGCCGCTCCGGCCGCCGCTGCGGCTCTCGGCGGCCCGAGCTTTGCGGCCAATCACAGCAGGCAACGGCCCGCTGTCGGGAACAAAGAAAACAGGTCGAGCAGCACGCACACCACGACACAACCTGAAACTCGTCGATTGGTGGCGTTCCCCCAATGCTGAAAGGGCAACGAGTGGCTCGGGGCACGTGGCCGCTCCCCTGCGGCCCTAGCGGCAGATTTGAGGCCGACGAGGCCCAACAGCTTGGGTCGCGCAGTCCCGGCAAGGTCTAAAAAGTCCTCCAGATGGGGAATAGAGGTGGCTTCTCCTCTCTGAAGCAGACACCAGACGGCACGAGCATGCGTGTTGCCTGGCCTCCTCCACTCCGACACGTTGCCGCACTCGCCCGGGGCAAGCGCCGAACAAAGGAAGGACAGCTTCAGTGCACGAATCGCGGTCAAGGCTGGACCATGCCGCGTGCTCACCATGGTCAATGTGTACGTGCATGAACCGCAGTCACTGGGCGGCGTCTGCCCCTCCGGGGTCGGGGCTTTGACGCTGGAGACGGTCCCGGCAGCACCAGGCTGACGGTGCGGGTGGCATGTACGTTTGGCGAGGACAGCTCGACAAGGTCCATCATGGCCGCCCTTGTCCTTGACCAGTTCCCAATGAGCTCAGCTTGTCGCTTAGAGGCCGACGCATTCGGCAGGCCCATCATTTTCATGGCCGGATTCTCGAACCCAGCAGCAGCCAAGACATTGAGGAGATGACAATAAGCCGAGTTGTCGAGACACAATGCGAGACATGAAAAAGATGTCAATTCATACGAGCTAAATCGAAGTCCATGCCGCTGCTGTCGAAGGTATCAATTTGAGTGTCGTTGAGGGATTGCGAGATGTCGAAAAGGGTGGACGCTGTACATACATACGTCTATGGTAGTCTAGGGTAGGCGTCATCCGTTGACGGGTTGCGGTGACGCAGGCAATGCGACGTCGCAGAGGGAGGGAAGGTTCCAGAAGGAATCGAGGTGGTCCCTGCCGTTGCATCGCGAACCGGAAAGCAACCCCAAAAAAGGGCTGATGGGACGAAGACGGAAGGAAGAGCAAGGAACCCCAATCGTCCGGCAGATAGCACCGTCTTCTCCACCCGAACCCGGATTGTCGGACTCCATCGGCGCCGGCGACGGCGTCGACCGTCTCCCCGGTGGTGGACCGCCCCGATCCCAGCTGCCGGCCATTGGTCACGCAGTCGAATGTGCAATTTTGTCGTCTCGTCTGTGGCATCGAGGGCGGGGGGGCCAATGAGGCTGGCGGTTTACCTCCATACTTTTTGCTGCCCAGACTGCGACATGTGCTGCCGTGTGACCCCGGCCCCCCTGTTTCCCTGCTTTTTTAGGATCTGTTGCAAATATGAGGAGTGCATACGCCAGGGCCCCACACCTATTTCACTGCGAGAGCCCTAGGCGTAGCCCTAGCCCTTATTTATAGGGGTCAGCCACATACATATAAGGGCACCCCTTCGTATATATATTCCTTCCTAGCTAGCTAGACACTATTATTATCTTCTAGAGCTCCCTTTTCTATAGGTTATAGCCCTCGCGCGCACTACGAAATTGCTACCTTAACCTCTTTACCTTAATTACCTTAATTACCTTAATTATCTTAATTATACTTAAACCCTTTTTTTAACTTATAGGCCCTTAAAGACTAAGGTAAAGGCGCGGTAGCCCGAGATATTAAGGCTATCGCTACTTATATAATAATATAAATTAATAGCCTTAAGGGTATGCCTTACGCTATGTATACGCTTAGGCTATATATAACTCTATAGCTATATAGCTAGCTATATTACCCGTAAGAAAGCCGCTATTATTACTAGCGGCTTAGTATAATAAGATAGTTACTGCTAGTAAACCCTATATAAAAATATATAATAGCTTTTATAGCTTTAAGATAAGGGCGTAAGGCTATAGTAAATAGGCTTTAAGGATAAGAGAATTATAAGTTATAGAGAATAAAGCTTATTATCGCCTTAAGGGTAGAAAACCTTAAGGGCTTTATTAATAGTATTATTATATTACTACTTAAGGACGACCGTAAGTATAAAACTTAAGAAATAAAGGATAAAATAGCTATATATAGTATTATTATAAGCATTACTCTTAAGATAAAAGAACTTATTATAAATAATAAGTAAGATAAAGAAATAACCGCTAAATAGATAATAAACTTAATTAAAGTATTTTTAATAAAAGTCTTAAAAGTTGCTTTTTATATAACTTTTATAGAATTTATCGCCTTTAACTTAAAGAAGTTTGTTAATATAAAAGAGTTTATAAAAAAGCTATATTAATATTAAGATTAACTTATTATAATAAAGAAAGGTTTACTAAAACGACTTTTCGTAATTATAGCTCTTAAGGGTATTTAAAAGTAATATCCTGATTAGTATAGTAACTAAACTTATAATTAATAGCGAGGGAATTATATCGCGAAAAACAAGCTATATAAATAGCTTATAAGAGTTATAAAAGCTAAGAAATTTAAATCCTTAGCTAATACTATATTTAATAAAGCTATTAAAGGCCTATATATACTTAGTTTAATAGTATATAGCTAAATAATTATTTATTTAAAGCTAAAAAGGGAAGGGGGAAATCTTTATTTAAGCTATATAGCTTTATACTATATAAAGGTCGCTTAAGCAGCCCGTACTTAAGTTAAGTTCGGGTTAAAGTTAAGCTAAGTTTAAGTAAAGCTCTATATAACTTCGGCTATATATCGGCCCGACTTTAAGTTATTCGCTATAATATAACTATAGCTCTTTTTATAGCATAGCCCGTAATACTATCCCCCTTTTAAGCCGTCGTATACTAGGGTATATAATATCGTCGCCCCGCCCCCCGCTTTACGCTTAACGTTAATCGGTGCGGTTATCCTTATTATACTTATAGTTATACGTCGACGTACTCCCTTAACTAACGTCGCCTTATAGCGTTAGATACGTTATACGCTTACCTATTTACGCCGCTACGTTATCCTAAGTAGCGCTAAGGTAGTATAATATATCTCCTCCGCTTACCGCTATTATTAATGCTTAAGGCACGCCTTACCTTCCCGCCGCTTATAGTCTTTAAGCATAAATACCCTTTCTCTCTCCCTCTCCCTCCTTTCTCTTTTCTTCTTTTTTTATAAGAGAGTGATTTTACTACTTTAATAAATCAGCTATTTAATCCTTACTTAATTAGCTATGCATAGGGGGGTGTATAAATTATATAAAAACCCGCATTAAATAGCCTAGCTTCGGCTCGTTATTTTCTAAGTCCTTACGTCCTTATACGACGTCTATAACGTTATATGCGGAACTAAGGAGGTT